>JAVYIG010004268.1:0-167482 GCA_035222895.1 Strongylocentrotus droebachiensis | reverse complement strand
AAATCTGAGATGCAAGGCCCTACATGTTATCAGTGTCTGTGATATGGTGTAATATTGAAGCCTTAACAAAATTGCACTTCAAAATTATCATGAAGTGCCTCACAAAGTAAAAATCTTTGAGTGACCGGTTTTACCATACTTATTTCCCCCAACAGACTGTAGTGTTATAAAAACCGTTAGGAAAACGAAAAATAAATATCTTGATAATCAGACAGGCGATCGGCATGTAAAAGTTGTGGGATGCCTGACTGACCTAAAGGTTTATAATTATGATTGCAGCATGAGCTAACTCCAGGATTTTGTTTCAGAATTTGAGGCAATGTCACTTTGAAATAATTGTATGCTGTAGATAAATCACAGGAAGATTGAGATGGTATAAGCTTGTATAGGATTTAATGATCAGGGTCCATTTTAATAAAGTATCATTATCATTGTGATAAAGACCAGTGAAGTTATTGGGCATTTCAAATCGAATATCATACTAGAAATTGAATTATTCTTTTAAGTAAGTAGAATTAAAAACTGACTAACAAGGTCAGGGTTTTTAAAATGCAGTTCCAGAAAAAAATGTTCAGGTGGTGTAAACGTTGTCATTTTCAAGACTTTTTGTGTAGATACCGGTTGTATTTAATCTTCAAGGAAAACAACACATGATGCTAGGGAAACATCAAAGAATAGTGGAAAAGTTTATGCTAACATTAGTTTAACTGAATCATATTTACCTTCAATTATCAATTATGCTTAATACTGTAGGTAGCTCACACTTTATTAAAAGAGTAACTATGCCATCTATTTCCTGTAGAATGAATGGTGCGAATCATAGAATGAAATGTCATTTTCTTTTAATGGAGAGGAATCTGTATGTTTAATGACTGTCCTTCATTGTTTTTTCTGCTCTCTTTCTAGCCACAAACCAAGAAAGAGAAGAAGAAGTTGAAGAAGAAGAAAGGCCAACTGGACGTTAAGCAAACTGAAGCATTAGAGATTCTACACAGCCAAACAGAAGATAGCCTTCGAGGCGGCATAACATCACACCGGTTACCTGCCCTTATATCCAACCATTACCCGGTTCGGTGAGTATCCCTAATTACATGGAATTTGAAAAACTTGTGACATGGAAGGTAGAGTTTGTGTTTGACAATCTACAAATCATTTTCTTTAGAGCACATCAACTACCTAGCTCATCAATACTGATGATGATGATGATATGTGATGACGATGATGGTGATGATGATGATGATGATGATGATGATGATGATGATGATGATGATGGTGAAGATGATATCATGTCTGATGATGATGATGATGATGATGTGGTGATGATGGTGGTGGTGATGATGATGATGATGATGATGATGATGACGATGTTTCATTATAAGTAGTCTAATAATGATATTGTTTAATGTGTTCCAAGTATCGAGCACAAGCAAAAGAAACCAAACCATCCCTCAAGCTATACATTCCATAGTAGATTCCCTACATTAGGTTTCAAACAGGTCTTATACAGGTCAGGTCTTATACACAGGTTTTGCTGTATGATAATTTTATCCTATCAATTCATTTGATGTTTTTTCAGTATCGAGCCCAAGCCCAAGACACCAAACCCCTCAAACTACGCATTCCAAAGGTGGAGTCTGGTGATCAGGGCGCAACCTCGACCACTGCAACCTCAGGGAGTGAGGATGAGAGGCATCGGAAGAAGAGAAAGAAGAATACAACAAAGAATACAACAAAGAATACAACGAAGAATACAACAGACTCTAGGAATCCACAGATGCTGAAACTTGTTGTCTCAAATGGCAAAATTGTCAGGTAAGGTCTTTTTGAGGGATTGTGCTTAGGTGCCGAATTATTCTCTTTTTTATAGACTATAAAGTACAGTTCATGCACAATTAATTTGCATCACTTCAAATGTAATGCCAGAAAAAAAAAAATTAAGACTGCCCAAAAGAGTAGCGGTAGAATTTCTATCAATACTTTTAGTAGTATTAAAGCCATGTAATTCTTAAACATTTGTGATATGTAGATTTATTGGATATTATTTTTCTCAAGAAGTAATAAGTAAGCATTGAAACATCACATTATTTAGGATAATGAGAAAAATATGAGGTGCAAGTTCTCTCGTCCTTCAAACGGCTTACGAAGTATTACAAGAGAATTGAAAAGAATACAGGGCTTGTCACATTTTTTTCTTCCTTTAAACGAAAATTTGTGAGTATACTTGTTTCTTCTTGCAAATCAATGTATTTATTTATTCATTCTCTTTTCTTCATCAATAGTCGAGGTGGATCACCTGTAACAGTTCAAAATACTGGCTTCCAACCCATTTCTAAGCATGAAGCCAGCAGTGAAGAAATCAACGTTGATGATATCTCGGCCGAAGACATCAAAGAAAGACGGAAGCTTATGTCATCGCAAGGATCTCTCAAGCTCAGATTATCATGTAAGACACGAGCTTGTGATAAATCTTTATTAATGCATCAGGCGCTATTTTCTTTAGGGTTTGACGTTTGTAAAATTCATGACCTGTTGGAATGTTGAAAATGTATCAACATATGAAAATGAACTGTGATGCATGTGGGAACATATAATGTATGTAGCCTGTATTAATTAATAATGAACACAGCAGCTCGTGGAAATGTCAGTGTCCCTATTTTCTGCTAAAATATGTCATCCATTCTTATTCAGGTCGTATTTATCATCTTATATACCACTTCTGTATGTTTACAGTCAGTGGTAAATCTAATCATTAAGGTGGTATGAGCAGTTCACATGACAGTAATCATCATAATACATCAGATAGACAGATACACTCGACTCGGATGATCATGTCTTCTTATACGTATCATATTTACCATTACTATATGTTTATTTGTCTTTACAGTCAATGGTAAATCTAATCATCAAGGTGGTATGAGCAGTTTACATGACAGTAGTCATCATGACACATCAGATACACTGGATTCAGATGATGATGTCTTGCCTTCGGATAGGAGTCCTAGGGTATGTATGGTTCCTTGCTTCATCTGTCCAGTTTATCTCTGGTACTTCAGTGATAGTGGAATAATTAGGCCAATGCTATAAAATATATATTACTCAGTCAACGGATGGAAGAAGCTGGTAGTTTGAATGTTTCAGAGGATTAAATATGGGACTTCATAGTATTATACAAAATATTTGACTATATGACTGAATAGAAAATATATTCAAAACTGTTGTAGGTCTATAGTAATGAAGTTTCAATCTAAATATCATTAACAAAGAAGACTTTTTATAGGTTTCTGTCGATCATCTTGGTTTTAATGAATGCTCTGTTTTTTCAAGAGATAAGGAGAGAGAAAAATTAATTAAAAATGAATAACGTGTTTAGAGTTTGTATGATGCTGTTTCACTTCAATGCATATGTGATAGCAAAGTTGTTAAGGAGTAAAAGACCACAACTATATATTTCAAAAATAAAGTAATTCTCGTTCTTATCTCTTGTCTACTTTAGGCTCCTCAACTGAGTAATGTAGATGTCTTGTTACAAGCAACCAAACTTGAACCCTTACCGACAATTAGTCTAGCAGACATTGAAGCAGAGCTCAAGTAAGTATGAGTAAATATACATCAATTGATTTTAAACTAATGTTACTGTTGATTTATGGTAATGGTCTGTGTGCTTTAATTATATAAATGTCTATTAGGCTTGAGTCGGTACGGTCGATCACACCGGGCCCCGACCGTTGCCGTCGGGTCCCGGTTTCGTTTTTTGAGAACCGACGCTCCGAAAAAAATAATGAAATATGTAAGAAATTGCAGTTTTGCACACCACTAAAATCATTCCACCTTGGAACTTAAGTATTTAATTGTTACCAATCATATTCTAGCTCATCCTGAATCAATCCGAACTGCTGATATAAATATGGGTTGCAAAGCAGTTCGCCCCATGGGGTTGTTGCCAGCTGCTAGCTAGCTACTGTACTGGCCGGGTCTCTCGACCTCGGCAGGATTAATAAATCAGGTTGAAAGAAACATTAATGTTTGAATAATAAAACGGCTTTCTAAAAAGTACTTCTTTACAACATACCGATCGAATAATTTTTAAAAGACAAAATGGATATTATTTCTTTGATTTTGATTACCGCATGCTTCTTTTAAAAGCTGATAATTACTTGGTAATCACAAGAAGTTTCGATACGGATAGCTGTTGCAAGGCAAGTTCAGACTAGTCTCGGAAAAATGCGCAGTGCTCCTCGTAGTTAGCTGTAATCCGTGCCAGAACGAACCCAAACAAAGACGTGATCGTAACGAGAAAAAATCATTAAAAACTACGAGAGCACAATTGGAAAGACAACTACTCAAAATTATAGTAAGCAGATACATAACTTGGAGGAATAATACAATAGTTGTCCAAGAAAAGCCACAGAAATAGTGATATTTAAGGAGTTACTATGCAATCATTATCGGAATGGGCCTGCTGATATGTCCGAATTACACGTTATTTGGTTTCTAGCCTCGTGTTCTAACACGAGGCTAGAAACCAAATAACGCCCTCTACGGTAAAAAGCAGTATAACAAAGGATTCGAGTATCAGCAAGCCCCTTGCGATAAAAATGTACCCAGTTACTCCTCGATTATCACAATTTCTTTGGCATTTCTTGGGCGATTATTGAATTCTTTGTCCAAGTTATTTATCTGATTATCGTAATTCTGAGCAGTAGTTGTCTTTCCAATTGTGCTCTCGTAGTTTTTAATGATTTTTTTCTCGTTACGATCACGTCTTTGTTTGGGTTCGTTCTGGTACGCATTACAGCTAACAAGGAGCACTGCGCATTTTTCCGAGACTAGTCTGAACTTGCCTTGCAACAGCTATCCGTATCGAAACTTCTTGTGATTACCAAGTAATTTTCAGCTTTTAAAAGAAGCATGCGGTGTTCAAAATCAAAGAAAAAATATCTATTTTGTTTTTAAAATTATTTGATCGGTATGTTGTAAAGGAGTACTTTTTAGAAAGCCGTTTTATTATTCAAACATTAATGTTTTTTGACCCTGCATGAATCAAAATGGCGGCTCGATCGTTGTCTTTCTATTTTTGCTCCAGTTTTTTTTACTTTTAGAGGCATGATAATGGCACTAAACATCGCCAATCATGGATAAAAATAATGTCAAATGGAAGAATATACCGATCTGTGCCGAGGTATGCATGTGTTGATTTATTTGACTGATAAAAAAGGTCACTTTTAAGGGACATACAGATGATGCGCTTTTTATAGAGGCGAGTGACAAATCCTGCGAGCTGATTTCGGGACACCGGGTCCCGATCGGTGCAAGGCCGTCGGGACCCGGTTTATGAAAATCCCGACATGACTCAGGGTCAATGTCTATTAATACCATGTGATGGAACAATGACTACATTTTCACACTAAAATGATAATGCTATTGGGACTATTTCCTATAATAAAAGAAGAAAAAAAACACCATTGTGAAGCATGAAAGTGTGTTATGCATTATAGTTAAAGATAAAATTGGGAACTGGTCATGCAATGACATTGTGAATGACACTGTTGAGCCCTGTTACCACAGTAGTTGCCATTGATGGCAAAGTTACCATCAATGGTAAGTTTATGCAACAGGGCCCTGAAAGTGATTGGAAAATTCAATGTTGTACATAAGAATTGATGTATACTGTAAAGATTTGGAATGATCAAAATGAAAAGGAATTGACACAATCTTGCAGAAAATAACATAAAATTGCACACAGAAGAGCACGAATGTGGCATGGAGGTTTGGTCCAACTTTTCTGATATTTTTCATCACGTTTCAATTATGACAGCATTCTCTTTAAGGGTGCATTTCTACTAAAATATTTTTCTGAACTGACATACATAAAAGAGAAAGCTAAAAGAATTTACTTATTACCTTATACCAGACCTCATCCCTCTCTTTAAATGCATTTTTTAACAAAGTTTCCAGTTTTACAAATCTAAAAGATGCATGGCCCAATGTGTTATCAGTGTCTGTAATATGGTGTCATATTGAAGCCCTAAAAAATTGGGCTTGAAAATTATCATCAAGTTCTTCAAAAAAGTTTTAAAAAATTATACGATTCTCATTTTCCCCAATAGACTGTAGTGTTATAAAACAGCATTGGGAAACGGTTTTTGACATTTCCAATTCCAGTCATAAATATCTTGATAATCAGACAGGCGATCGGCTTGTAAAAGGTATGGGACCCCTGACTGACCTAAAGGTTTATGATTATGATTGCAGCATGAGCTAAATCCAGGATTTTGTTATAGAATCTGAGGCAAAGATCCCCAATCCCTTTAAATGCATTGCATGTTATATTGTGTCCTCCTTGATCAGGAATCAGCCAGCATCACCAGGAACACAAGATGCTATCCAGGGAATGCTCTCCATCTCACTCCCAGGACGATCGTCCACCAGCCCCACTCTTGCCCATGAAGATGACGACGACTACGATGACGATGACAGCAACGATGAGGACTCCTCCAGAGAGAGGAGAGCGTCCAGACACAGACATCGGAAACGATACTCGGACGACCTCGAAGAATTACCCAACTGCTTTCAAGATGCCAAATATGGTAAGATAGATTTTTTGTATGCGTGATGCAAACTGCACAATATCAATACCATCGTTGATTCCTTCATGTTTAATTGAAAGAAAGTTGTTAAAACTGCAGTGCTTATATTTTTGCAGGTGAAGAGTAACATTCATATCTTTATCCTTCACAATTCTTCTTAGATTGATTTGCAAATCCTTCTCTTTCCATTCTGAATATAACAATGACATGATCAAGCATTTACCTGAATATTTTGGAATGCCTTTTTATGCAAATAATGTTGTGCTGCCTGTGCAGATTTTTTTTCCCCAGATAATGTGGACAAATCATGCTGTTCAGATTTCAGTTCAATATTTTGTTCTTGATTTGGTATATTTCAATTTCACACACTCTCTTTAAACCATGTACATGTAATTTAATATATTTTCTCACTCTCTCTCCCCTAACAGTATACCCATCCCTGGATGATGATGGGGACGGTCCGCTCTTCAAGTCTCGAAGCAAGACTCCAAGGAGAGATCAGTTGGACCTCCCCTGGAATCCCAAGGCCAAGGTGTTGACTCCCAGTCAGAAACTAATCAGACCGGTCAGGGAGAATGCAAGGAGACCGAACATAGAGACAGGGTTAGCCGATGCTGCCGCCAGATTAGCAAACAAGGTACCTTCGGTTATTTCCTTTCTAAAGCCCCACTGCTCTACTTATCGCTACTTGCGCCCTCTATATAGCAAACAATGCCTAATCGGTGCCTGTTGGTCCCCCATGATCCTCTTTTTCTTATGTTAATTGAGAGCTGTTTTGATGAGATAACTACCTGTCAGTGACCTTGCAGGGAGGTCTAATCCCCCTGGCCAAACTAGTGCAGACAGACTTTAATAGGGGAGATAAGACTGGAATAAAATAAGCTTTTGATAAACTAAACTTAGATTCCATACTGGTAATCAAGTCATAAGTACCATGCAGTTAGAAATAGGCAATGCTTTTGCCTTTCTATCATATTTTTCTATTTTATTCTTCTTGGACACTGAAAATTCATCTTTGATGTGCTCTCTTGAATTTCTGTTATAAAATGTGTAACATTATTCATTAAGTCTTTCTCTTTTTTCTTCTTTAATTTAGATTTAAAATTTCCGTGACACCCATGTCACATTCAGACATAATGAACGAAATGTTGAGAGTACATTAAGGCCTTAATCTTTGTTTCATTTTAAACTGTACATAGCATTTTCTAGTGTAGAATGATTATGTACCAAAAGAACAGAAATGGCAGCTCAATAAACATATCGTAGAATTGTTGTCACAGTCTTTGATGAATTTGCCACCAATCCCATTGAGAGCAATAGACAAGACTTTAAAATTCTAACCACCCTGTGATCCTCTCCACTCCTCTCTCTTAGCCGAGACCAAAGAGGCAGTACATCAGGCGGAAACCCCTCGCACCCAAGAGGGCAGCAGAGCCCCTAGAGGATATTCCATCGACCAGCAGCGCTTTCCTGGCCCAGTCTCAAAACGACCCGTTCACATTCCATGATGCTCTGGATGTAGAGGACATTGATCTTACCCAGAGTGCACCAGCTGACCTGCTCAAACCAAACACTGCCCTCGGACCAGGAAGGCGTATGTATTTTCGTTACTCTTGTTTGTGTTGTGATCTCCAGGGTGATTTAATACTTGCTCTGATGATAATTACTCAGGGATTTATATCTTCAAAGATTTAAGTTTGAGGTTGCCTTTGGGTTTTAGGTTAGGTTTAGGGTCAGGGTTAGCTACAGTGTTAGGTCCAGGGTTGAAACAAAAAGATGTTTAAATCTAGAAAGTTATCTGTGGAGCAATTGTTGCGGGAACTTGTGACATAAAATTGTTCTCAACTTGTGGATTATGTAATCCAAACATGCCATTAGTTCAGCAGGAATGTATTTTGTAATATTTTTGTTTTGTTTTTTGTTTGCACTAAATGAGTAAACTTGTCATATTCTGGATTTGATATCACTCCTTATAGCTGCTGGGGGGAGTTTCATAAAGCTGTGCGTAAAGTTACGAATGACTTTACAAATGATGTGAATATAGTTAGCCAAATGGGATGCCCAAAGTTTTTCCTGACATTTCAACAAAGTGTGACTGTAAATCTCATAATCTCAATTAAATTGTAGTCAAAAATACACTTTGCATTAAAAAAATTCATTAATAATCATGAATCTAAATCTGCAAATTCCCCTTTTGCTTTATGCAAATAAAATGATTTGAGAATTCCATTTAGCTCTTCATATTCAAGTCATTCATAAAGTCATGTGTAACTTTATGCACAGCTTTATTAACCCCCCCCCCCCTGACCTGTTATTTTTCAGTTGGTCATGAATTGTTAAACTATCATGTAATTTATCATGTTGATTGCAGTTAGTATATGCCTCCGAATTTCCTGCATGACTGAATACAGGTAAACCCTGACAAATACAAATAGTTTGATTCATTTAAGTGTTTTTTTCTAATCATTATAACTTTGAGATTTCCAATTCCGTTCAAATGTTTAAATTTGTGATAATATTCAAATTCTATGATTTTTGTTGTTGACAGCTCCTAACAAGAAACCCAGGAAGGGGATGGCAACGGCTAAACAGAGGCTGAGTAAGATCCTCAAGATGAAGAAGGGAGGAAGAATTATTATGTGATGATCTGCAACATCAACAAAACAAAACAGGTATTGTTGTTAGACTATGTCTACTTTCATATTATCATACCATGCATTTACTATAATTAATGTAATGATTATGCAACTGTACTTGCACTTTTCACAACTAAAAGTAGCCCCCACCACCATAAAAGAAGTTGTCAAATTGATGTTGTTGTGCTCTGTTTTGGTATACTTAAAATCAGTTAAATCTGTGAATACACCCTATTTCCTTCATTGGTGTGACATTTTCTAACACAAAATATACAGTTTAAAAAAATGTGATTTGTTGATTAGGAACAATATTTTAGTCACCTTTTAGTTGATATTTGTTGTTTTCTATCACATCGGCATGCATATGCAAATTGTGTTCTGTTTTTTTATTGAATTGTTGTCACATTCTTCATCTATACTCCTCCTCTTTTTCCTCTTGTCCTTCTGATCCCCCCCCCCTTTCACTTCCACTTCCTCTTACTTTTTGTTCTTGCCCCTCCCCCTCAAATACAGAACCCAAAATTTCTCACCAGGCTGAACCGAAGAGATGGAGATAAGGTGACTTTTTCTCTGCTTCATAACTTCAAGGGCACTGCAGGAGCCAGCCACCACATAGACATAATAAAAAGAACTTTCATAATGTACAACAATACCAAGATTCCAAAAATCTAGTTTTCTAAAAATTCATTCAGGTGTAGAACAATGATTATCATGGGATGCTCAGAATAAAAATGTTCCCTCTGCCTCAGAGTTGCAAAATACAGGCAATTCCTGTATGAATATTACACAGCCTACTTCAAACTGGTATCAATAATAAACCTTTAAGGTCGATTCTGTGTCTACATTACTTCTGGCGTTTGAGTGTATTTGGGTGTTTAGGTTCTTAGCGCTTGAAGTTTGTTTTAAAGGTATTATAAGACAGATTCAATTGTAAATGATTTTGCATTGAAGTATATAAAACAGATTTAGGTGTTGTTTATGTTGTATTTCATGGAGTGTACCTACTTTTGTTGTTTTGGTTTATCTAACCACATGTAAAAAGATTATATGGAATTCTTATGTTCTCTTAGTCAGAATGTTCCATAAATTCATAGAAGACTGTCTTGATTTTCATATGATTTTGATTTTGCTTAAATGCTTCATTAAATAAAAGGGACTTGGTAACATTGTTCAGATGAGACAAATGGTGCTAAGGTGACTTCAATGCTAGATGTACAATTAAAGATAGTTTGAAAGTTTGAGTGAAAACAGACCATTATTAATGATATAAATCGGGAAAAACTGATCTGATCGATTCCTTAATTCTCCCAGCGTTATTATTACAATTTAATTACATTTTAGGTGAATGTAAATCGTCACAAAGCAATGAATTGGCTCTATATATCATTCCAGTCATTTAAGTGTTTAATTTTTTTTTAAAGCCTGTATTATGTCTTATTTTCATGGAAAAGCGGTTGGGGAAAATTCAAAAATGGTTGAGAGAATTTACTGTTAGATGGTGTCTCACAGTGACGCCTTCAAAGAAAACTATAAATATCTTTGTGGTTTAAGAATTTTGTTCAGGATTTTTGGCTTGTTGGAGGGTTAGTACAGTAGAAGAAATGTAATGAGTTACATTTCATACAAAAATTACTCAGTTATTTCATCAACCTTCAACAATGTTACCGAGTCACTTTAAGTAGAAGATGCCATGGATTGTTAACATTCTTCAACCGTGGCAAACCCCACCATATGATGCAGATAATCGATAGTGTCATAAGAAAGGTTCATGATATGAGTCCATGGTGTATTAACTGAGCAGAAGTCACATTTGTTATTATAATGCTTCAGTTCCAACATCAATGGTCATGATTTTTCTGAACATGACATGTATTTACATCAAAATTGTTTTGTGTGCAAGTTTGGTTCGAATCTACTAAGTTTATTTTTGGTCACTTTCAGAACTCATGATTTTGTTTGAAAGGTAGAAATCTCAATCGAAACACACTAAATGATAATAGTGATAATGCCCCTCCCCCTTATCAAAGATGTACATCCAGTAAAATTCAAAGATTTGTCAAAGTTGAATTGTACCTTTAAATATTTCAGTGACTAAGAAAATTAACAGAAAATAAGGAAGAACAGTATTACATGCACGACCTGATTAAGGTTAACTGAAATAGTATATGAAATTGTAACAGATGGGACTAAAGTGAATTGTAATTTGAAATCTTGCAGGTACAAGAATGAACAGACCATGAATATTATTTGAAGTTAAACTTGCAATATAATTTTCTCCTTGTACAAAGTCTTTTATAAAGATTTGAAGGGCATTATATGTTCGTTTTTCCATTTTGTACAGACTGTTTTCAGATATTTCATTAGCTTAATTTTGTAAGCCTTGATATTTTCTCATATCTGAAATTAATGATGTCTTTTTGTGAAATGCTTGTTTGGACTTAATTTTAACACTGCACTCAGGTACCCAATGTTGAATATCTGAGGGTTTTAATGTTTGTTTTCTTTATGTTTGTACCCTCCTATTCCTCATCATTTCCTTCTCTCAGCCTCATCATTTCTATTCTCTCTTTTAGCCTAGGATAATAACAGTTATGTGTTGCTCTGAATAAGGATTGTTTTGTGTTTCACTTCATTAAATATGGGTATGTTTCTCTGTACAGATAAAGAAAAATACAAAATGTACATACATTGTAGATCCGCCATAGAGTTTGTACTATTTTCTGTAAATATAAATGCATGTACATTGTATAATAACCTGTACATTTATACAAAGTGTATGATACAAACCATTTCTGAGTGCAAGAGTAGAGAATAAGAAGACATTTTTAGCCGTGTTTTGAGGTGCTTGTTTGTTTTATTCCTTGTTTTTGTTCCTTTTATTTTCATCTCTTGTTTGTGATTGTGATGTTTTTTTGTTGGAGGTTTCATGAAGAGAGTACCATGATAAAAGCTGCATAAAAACAAACTGTGTTTATGATGTATTTTGTTTCCATTTTCTTTATAGGAGTGAAAGAGAGTGTCCATTGTGGCAATGTGAAGAATATTGGAAGCAGATGCTTGTGCAAAGCAACAGATTAGGCCATTTTCGTAATGTAAACAAATTTAAAGCATAAATCTTTGTTACCTAGTACGTGCCCCGTTACAAATTATTTCATTCACCTGTAATGAATAATTGTATTTCACTAGTCAAAATGCGAATTGCATACATTACATGTTGTTGGGTAAGGCAAGCGTAATGTTTGTCCTACCTAGCAACAACCAACGTGTGCAATTTTCATTCTGAATACTGAAATACATTAATTCATAACAGGTGAATGAGATGATTTTTGTAATGAGGCACTTATCAAAGACTTGTGCATTATATTTGATTACATTATGAAAATGGCCTATTACTTTGGCATTGCGGTAGTTGGAATAGTATTGTTGAATTGTGTTAGAGCTTATAGGCACATGGGTGGGAGTGGTGTGGGTATAGTCTACATGAAAAATGTGAAGTATCAAGGCCATTTTTCAGGGGAGGGTGCATCCATATAATCCCTCCCTCTCTCTCTCTCTCTCTCCCTCTCTCTCTCCTCCATCTTCTTTTCTCTTTTTTTTTCCTTCCACCTTTTTTTCTTTCCTTTACATGGGGCACAGGAAGTGAAGTAGTATACAAAGCTTCCAGCCTTATTTATACAGGAAAATGGGCGTACTTGTATGTGATTCACCCACTTGATTTATAAAAATGATAATAAGAATTAGATAAAGAGGGAGACATTTTATCGTACAATGAAATGAATAGCTTTACCAAAACCCGGATCTCTTCTGGCGAGTCAGATTACGTCATAATAGAATTCTACTCCATACACATCACATGCATGACTAAATTGCACTAGCGGTTTCGACGCTATTGATTTTACATTCAGTGTATGACGTTGGCTGGTATAGTGGTAAACAGATAAGAAGGAATTCTCGAACTGAGCTTTCACGCAGAAGTCTAAATTCTCAATTACCTCTGGAAGAAGTATTGAAATCGTTTTAACAAGATGGTATGATTGATAATTGATGGTGAGTATTACTTATTATATTTATCAGGGTTTATAAGGATTGTTAATGATGTCAGTAAAGTTTTTTTGAGAGTGTACCGTGTGACTTGATCGTCAGTACTCTGCTCGGAGTCGTACGGTATATCGGTCAGTGACTTGCAGAAATATGTTCTCGTCTGTGCACTGTGCACAATAATAAATTGTCCATACACCTGTTCCTTGTCAATGTACCGGTATACCTTGTTATTTATAATACATGGTCGTCTTCTTCTTCTTCTTTGCTTGGCTTCCTCCAGTTGGGAGAACCATATTGAATAAAAGAAAGTCATTTCATAAAATATCAAAGTACATGTATGTTTTAATTTTTCAGGTTTTTTAAAACCCAGCTTTTTGTAAACATGAAAGGTATCATTTTGTGCAATACCGGTAGGGAGGCCAATGCCCGGGCGTAAGGCTTCTACGCCTACGATTTGTGCGCTCGTCGCCCACTTCAAAAAATTAGCAGAGGGAAAAAAATGATGTAAACAAAAAAATTGATGAAAATAAGAAAAGAAAATACAATTATACATTTCACAACATACCTATAATCACGGATCTGTAACAGTCTTTCACCATTTGTTGACGATCTTGCAGATTTTGACGTATTTGAGTCCAATAATTGTCGTAGCAGAACAACTTTACGGACACGCATCACAGACTAAGAAAATCCTAGAGGGCGTAGAGGTTTGCTCACTAAAAACCTTCTCATTGGCTGAAGGTAGACCCTAAAAATATGGGATCCGTTTTGAGTAAAGAACTTTTGATAGAGATCAACATTTCAGATGTTCACAATTGCCACTTCTAACAACTAGAAAATATAAAGAAAAAAGATTATATCTTTTTAAATACAGTATTTTACAAACTGAACATGCGAAGGTAGATAGAGTACGATGATTATGTCAATCTTGCGTTGGTTTGAGCCCTATAGCTACAGCCATGTCAAAATGAGAAGGAAAACTGTGACCGGTGACGTCATATTGTTCGCGCCAAAAATAAAGGGTATTGCGACATATGTCTGAGCTCCACTGAGCCTCCGGTCAGATCGTGCGCAAAGCGTAGTCTTATTTATAGACCCTAGTACCTTATTCTCACAGCACTAGATTCGAGTGTCGTGCAGTAATGTATGAGAAGTGTTAAAAAAGATATTTAAGTACAAAAAAAAGTCTACATGAGCAGTCTATACTCCAATTGAGAATTGAAATGAAAGCCATGATTTGAAGGTGTGTGTTGTATCATACATGGTTAGTGAGTGTGTATGTTACGTATAGCGAAAGGGAGAGAGAGAGAGAGAGAGAGAGTGAGAGAAATGCGCTATGCATGCTGCTGTGTTCGCTGCAAGATGGATGTTAATTGGACCTCGTAACTTCTCGATCGGTGATAATAAGGAATACTCATGAGGAAATCAAATTATTGGAATACACATCTAAGGTAAATATCAATGAATTATATACTTTATTTCCTGCCAATTTTGATATCTCTTCTTCATTTTTTAACCATCGCCTTCGGCTCGTAGTAGTAGAAGATGTAATCGTTCGCACATTGATGGCTGGATTTCAACCTGCATCGGGGCTTGCCTAGCCTGTGTCGGTGTGTACGTGTGCGACCGATTCAAGGCTAGCCGCTGTTGAGTGATTGCACTTTCGCGCGAAGTTTTAAACTTCATCATGAACTTTGTCCGGACAATGACACGCCCATTCCCTCGGGCCTGTCTAATTATCAACGTAATTTCGCGACATGAATTTATCTGTTTCAAGGCTCTTGCGTACGGCCAAGGCGTAGAAGGAAGGGAGTGTTTACAAGCTGGATATCTCCTATTTTATGGAACTTCTGGAGTCGGCAGATGGGTGAGTTTTCTTAGTGAAAGTAAATGCTTTCTTTTAATCTTTGTTTTATTTTAAACAAATTCGTAATTAAAAAGTTAGATTTGGGCATTGGCCTCCCTAATACCGGGTAGTTCAATCTTTCTCTATAATATGTGTTTTACTAGATTTTAGTTTTTTACTTCAATGAGTATAGTGCTTTCTTTGAAGAGTAATCAAGTTTCTTTCTACTAGTATAGTAAAGCTGAAACTAATTTGCGATGTTTGAGCTCTCTCACGACAAACAAATGTCATAGATCTACATGTAGGGCCTACATGCAGTGTTAAAATGTCTTTTTCTTCCTGGTCAGGAACTGCAACTAACTTGCTTATTATTTTGTCTATGTGTGAATGTGTCCTCATAGGCTATATGACCTGTAATATATGACTAGAATTGATCGTAACTTGCCTTCCTATACAACTAGAACAAAATTATATCTTGCAGGTAGAACCCAAGTCTTAATTATGCCATGTATCCCATGTACCAAAAATCTGTGTCCATTGCTTTTCATTTTTGTGTGTGTGATAATAATTTTCAGCAAGATTTTCATTTTGTTATGTTTTTAATTCTGTGTTGTGTTCTATTTTTCTTCTCCTTACAGCCTGCGCCTACGTGGGCTGGCAAGTCCGCAAAGTCTTCCGCAAGTGTACCAAGTCTGGGCCAGCGGAGGGGGATGCGGACAAGCTAGCTGACAGCCCACAAGATGGCCAGGGAAAGTCAACATGTATCCTCAAGGGTGACCAGTCAAATGGTAAGGCTAGTAGATTAATTCAGAAGTACATGACTTTTAAAAAGCAAAATTGAAAATAATTTCCTGATTTTCAAACAAAAAAATAGACCTCTTGTGCTGGTGCCCCTTAAGAATACTCTGGCACTACATTTCCTTATTATGGGAGAAAGTATCTTTACTTATTATTGTCTGGTCGTGAAATTGTATTTCAAGTTGCTTTCATTGCCATTCTAGTCTTCTACTTGGTCTTTTCCCTGTTTGCTTTTTCCCCTCCCTTCGTTCGTCTTCTTTATCTCTCTCATATCTGGTATTCTAATCCAATTGGTTGAATACATGTCAAGCGGAATGTATATAAAGTTCATGTCTTGTGTGTTTGACCTCATATCTTCTTACCTTTGCTTATATTGCTGTTTATCTTTATATTATTACCGGTAATGTATTTTGACTTGGCCATCTCAAGTCTATTACATGTATATAAAGATAGAGATACGACCATGTAAAAGACAAGTAGATTATTGTTTGTTCTGTTGTTTTTGGATTTTTTTCTACTCGTATAAAATATAAATCATTACCAAATACATGTAAAATAATATATAATTTTGAATTTGTTATCCGTTGATTCTTAAAAATTGTAGATTAATATCTTACCAAAAAACATAATGGAATAGCAGGAATAATGCCCTTCACTTCAATATCACTGCATGACGCACAACCTCCAATCTCTTGCTCTATTGTGGATGTACCATGTTTTTTCCTTTTTGTATTATTCTTTCATTTCTCTTTCTTTCTCCCTTCTCCAGGTGTAGCCAATGGGAATAGCAAGATGTACGAGCAAGGGAGCAACGGAACAGCGCCGCCCCCTGCCTGTGACACGGGAGGATGATACTAGTAACCCTTTTGATGCCAGCAACATAATCTCACACAGTCAATGTGCTTGTTATTAGATGAACTGGTATTGAAAGGGGTCAATTCATAATTTCACCCTCCGTGGCCTACAATCATACATGCTAACTAAATTTAAGTGAAGTTCCATCACATACTCTCCTATAAGTTGAACTCGTAAATATTAATTTTGCACAAGGTTTCTTGAAGTGGAATTAAGCATCATATCTGTTTTATGTGTACTTTGGAATTGCCCATCCCCCATTGAAGTAAAGCAAACACTTGTGTGTCTTGACTGACCCAGCTAAAATAAAGATATCCCCCCCCCCCATCCTCTCCAAAGATAAGGACCTGACCTAACCTACCTCAGTAAACTAATTGCTGTTCGCTTGCGTGACAGACACATTAAAGGGCAACCCAACCTTTGTAACAAGTTGAGATTTTGTGAAATAAATATTAACAAATTGAAAGAAATATGACAATTAAGGAGAAATCTTTGAATGTTGATTTTTGTTTTAATGTTACATGTATGCAATTTTTTCAGACAATTGAAACTGCCCCAAAGTTGATTTCTTAGAAATTATGTTGACAGTACATCACAGTGATATTACTAAATTACCAATTTCATTCAAATTAATTAGTAAGTTTCTCAAGTATTTCTGCTGTCTTTCAGAGGAGCTTGCAATAGAAAGTTGGTTTTTCCTTTAACATGAAGGCACTTTTGCAGTGCCATATATAAAGCCCTTTGTAAAATTCACAGCAATGATAGTAAACTCTGGTTATCCGTGATATATAATGATTCGTTGTTTTGTGATTAGGATATTTTTTATTGAAAATTGTTTGGAAATAAATTCAACCCTTTTATGAATTTGATAAAGTGAGCATTTGCACAAATTTAAAGCTGCTTAGTCCTGTTAAAAGTCCCCATTTAGATGTTCAGTTGTATGTACTGGTGCTGGAATTGCTGAATCATTATCCCACCCTGTAGGAACTTCACTTAGAAATTGTAGAAAAATGTATTACCTTATTAATTTTTTTACAACCTATCTCATTGCCGTTATTGATAGGAGAAATCTTTTCTTTTTATTCATACCAGACTTATGATAGCTCAAAACTGAAACTTCCCAAACTGGGAAGAAGTTTTTGCTGGAAGCAACTTCTGACAGAGAAAAAGAAAAGGTTTCCTCTCAAAATAATGGACAACTATCGTTCAATATGCTTTTCTTTTAATGTGGTGGTGGTGGTGGTAAATGTGGTGTATGTATTTATTGTTTAATGAAAAGTTGGAAAGTGTATGAATGTACATGCATTATATAAGGTGTATATGTCTTTCATAAAGTTTTGGAATCTCTTTCTCTCTCTCTCTCTCTGAGTGTAATTATAGTCTTTCAGATGATATGATTTTTTTTTCAAAGATACTTTTCATCATTTGCTGATGGGGGGTGTAACCCAGAAAATGTTGTTCATTCAAGGAATTACTGTTTTTGAGAGGCATCACTTTTGATCTAACAGTTTTTATGCATTTTATCTAATACTTAACAGATTATTCAAATGGATTATATGTAACACTCTTATCATTTCTTTCTTCTTCGTTTTTTTTTTTTTTTTTTTTTTTTTTGGGGGGGGGAGGTAGAGTATATTTGCCCAATAGATATTGACTTATGACTGTACAAATCTATGCATAATCAGATAAATGGACTATGTTAATTTGACCATTATATATATTTCTCCTATTTTTGTAAATTGAATATCCTTGTGTCTATATTGCATAAAAATGTTATATATTAAATAAAAAACAATTAAAATCGTTACAATGGTATACACATGCTTTTTTACTCATTGTTTATTGGATAAGAATAATGTCTGTAAAATAGGTATAATTTCTTCCAGAGATATATATATTTATAGACAGTGTTTTTCTTGATAGGCCTAAACCCATTTAACATGCATTTTAAGTAGCTGTACATAATTATGATTCGGTATGCAGTGTCAAATACATGTACATGTATTTGCTCAGAGAAAAAAAAATGTTGCCTACAGGTAGCATCCTAAGTGAAAATATGAAATAAAGGAAAGAAATTAACAAAATGTTGGTAAATTCATCTCAAATGAAATTAGAAGGTCAGGTACATCCAATTTAATACACTGAATGAATAAGTAAATGTATGGCAGATCACTTAGTTGTTGAAGCTAGGGTCGTGACATTTTTTCAGTCTGCTTCTATATTACCAGTTACAAGCCTCTTAAAGCATTTTACAGGTTCGATAAATTAGTCTTCGTTAAAATACTTCATCAACAAACTATGATAATCAATGTCCATAATTAATATATTCTAGCTCAGTGCTCTCTCAACTAAATATGCAAGTAAAATGCATAAACTCGTTATACGCCTGGTGGCGCTACTTATGATAGCCGAGATTTTTCATGTAAACAGAGCATCGTACATAAGTACAATCAATCACTGCAAGTATAAATCAAGGAATGAGACAGATTACGTTGTGATGTGCGATAAAATAATGATTCTGAACTATTCTTTGTTAGGTGTATATTTCATGAAAATGTATAAAAGGATGAGAAAAAATGGGGAAAATGTTTGGAGAGGAGGGGCAAAGAGAAAAGGAGGGAAATGGAAGAAACTAATTTTGTGTGTGTGTGAAAAATGAGAGAACGTAGAAATTGACTGTGCAATGTAGCTTATTAAAACGAGTCAAACATCTAACTTCTTAAATGAACCTTGAAATCAAATGCTATAAATTATAACCGTAGTGCGTAATACATTTTCTGACTGCTCCAATATTAAACATATGAAATGCACATGGTAACACAAGATTTGACATGCAGTGATACTTCATTAATTCCTTTCACCCGTTACCTTTCCCTAAAAAAAAAATGTCCAGTGACAAACCTATGACATTGAATCAGTTAAATCACGCTACAGCTAGCCCATTTCCCCCCTCAATAAATTATCCACTCCACCCCTTAAAAACGAATTATGAAAATAGCCATCCACCCTGCTATATGAGGTGTCCCTAAAAAAAAGTTGTCGATTGCCTCCCTCCGTTGCTTGATCTTAGAGAACGAGGATGACAGATACTGCAGCCAGAACGACCACGGATACGATGGCGGAGAGTGATTGAGCTCGACCTTCGGTAGGTGCGACCGCAGGTGGTGTTGGATGTTGGTAGTCGGCGAGAAGGGGAGCAACGTTGAGCCAAACATCGACATCGTCAATCGAATCCAGCAGCTGTACATCAAACACATAATATGTTCATTTATCATATACATATTATTATTATTATTATATAATCATTCTTTTTTGGTTACAGCAAGCCATTCAAAATACCTTGGTAATATATTTTTCTTAACATCCTCTCCTCGCAAAGGACCTTTTATTTTTTCGCACTTCGTACTAACTAAATATGGAATCGGTGCTTTCTTTCTTTAAATATCGTGGCAGTGATGGTCTCTTCAAATTGATATTGAGGTACAAATCCAGGCATTTGTTTTTATTGCTCTAACAATATTTCAGAAAAAACAATGCGTTAAAAATAGATATGTTGATGCGTCATCAGACAATTTCATTTTTGTCCTGCAGGTTGTATCAATAAGATTAATTCCTTATTTTTCCTCTTTATAACATGGGGTGGGGGATATGAGATGTGGATATGGTATTGATCGTGCATCCAATCGTAGATCCATGATCGAATGTAGAGACAACGGTATGCCTACTGCACATAAGTAAACACATTTTTAAGGGTAATGATCATTGTTGGTGATACGGTATTTTTCAAATTTCCAATTTTATTTGTATATTTATGTATTTATATATACGGTATTTCTGATATTTATACCGGGTAGCACATTTTCACCATAAGTCGTGCTCTTCCATGAGGCCTTGCTTCATAACAACAACATGCATTAATCGTGAATAAAAAAAATCATGACAGTAACAGAACAACATACAGAACAAAAGAAGTATGTATATAATTATGTATACAAATTATTTGGTACCGTCTTAATAAAAGTAGACTTACTCAACAAATACTTTCTTATTATTAATATCATTTCAAATTCAAAATGTCAAAATTAGGTACATAGAAGAAAAAAAGCTTGTAAAGTAACCTTTTGATGCTGGTATCCGTTTTGAGGCAGCGCGAATCTGTATCCAGACGGACAAGATCGTGTGTTGACGTCATAACTACCAACAGACACACTGACTGTCCAATCAGTTGTGTCCATGAGGCTCTGACACGCGAAGTAGAGGTTTTGGGCACAGTCTGTCGGTGTGTACCAACGACTGTTAGTGCCACTGTGGAGTGGAAGAAAAATGCATTTATCAATTAGATTCCAAAGAGGCATTTAAAAATAAAAATCATCCCAATGTGTAAATCTCACACAAAAGTTGATTTGTGGTTTATGGAGACTATAATAGGGAGTTTTTTGTCGTAATCATCTTCTTCTTCTTTCTTTTTTTCCTTCTTCTTCTTCTTTCTTTTTTTCCCTTCTTCTTCTTCTTTTTCCTTCCTTCCTCCCTGCCTTTTTTTGTCTATCTGTATGTTGTGTCTTTTTTCCGACAATCCTCTACATAATGAAAATTGACCAACACAATAATTTGAATGGGAGTGTTGCAATCCGTCTTTCCACCCCCCCCCCCCCCCCCCCTCCTCGGTGGCAAACAACAGCCATACTTCCCACTCACCTGAGCTTGATACACGACGTCGAACCGGTGATTGGTATCGCTGGTTCTCCTTTAGCCCACGTATAGACCGCTGTCTCCATTAGTTGAGGGTTGACCTGATCACCACCAGGGTACTGAATACCACACTTGACGAACTCGCTGAAGTCCTCGATAATCCCCACTCGTGTAGGACCGTCGATGTTCTCATTGTCGAACCTATACACATGGAAGGAAGGCATAATAAAGGAAGGCATAATAACTATTGACGCCTACATGCAATAAGAATCTTACGTGAACACATAGACCTAACGGTACTTATTTGGTGCTTGTAGATGACTTTACGATTATGCAAAATGTGTTAAGTGTTATTTATTTACTCCTGTCCAAAAGCTACCAATATGGGATGTATGTCTTTTTAAAAATGTTTCACTAGAGTATGCCACAAATTGATATAAGTACTGGGGTCGTACCGCAACGTAGGATAATGCGCGCCCCTCCCCCTGTTCGATACCCTCTCCTCATTCGATGGTCATGTTTCCTCACATTTCACCAACCTACGGTAAGCTCCTTCCCCCCCCCCCCCCACCAGTTCCCTTTCAACTCGGGGCGGCGATCCCGGGGGGGGGGGGGCGGAGGGACACATCCCCCCTCAATTTTTTTCAGGGGGGATCGTCCCCCCCGGAAAATTAAAAAAAGTGCAAAGAAAAGAGTATAGCAAATACTGACTAAAGACTGCAACAAACTTTTAGGCTCGGGAGGGCCAATAGTGCAGCGTTTAGACAAATAAAAAAGCAAAAGTCTTCTCGCTCGGTAGCTACGCTCTCGCATAAGATCCTCCAAAGTGTTTTTATACTATAGATTTGGTAAGGAATGTAATTTTTTAATACAACAAAACTTCAAAAAGCTGTGAGGGGGTAGTCATTTCCGTCACCTTTACCCCTCTCGTTCACTATGCTCCCTCCCACTAGCGTAATGATGGGGGGGGGGGGGGGGGGGGCTTGGGGTCAGCTGCCTCCCTAATAAGAGTCAAACGTGGTTTATTTCTAATTTTATACCAGTGATTTACAGATGTTGCTGAAATAGCATGGTTTTTCCCTGGACCCCATCAAGGGCCCTAAGGTGGGCCCCTGGTTGCTCATCTAGCCGTAATTAAATGCCTACTAACCTTGAGCTTCCGGGGGCTCCCCCCCCCCCCTGGACCGGCACCAAGGGCCCTAAGGCAGCACCTTTGATGCTTATCCGACCGTAATCAAATGCCTGGGGCTACGCCCCCTTACCCCACTGCAATTAGTGACATGCATGTCAGTGTCACATAAAAGGTTTCAAAACATGCTCATCCGACCGTAATCAAATGTCTAACAGTAACACCCTGAGCTTCCGGGAGCTCCGCCCTCTTGGATGCTCATCGGACGGCTATTAAAGGGAACCAAAACCTTCATAAGTTACTTTTATTGTAAAGTTTAAGATATTTGAATAGAATCAGTGAAAATTTGAACAAAATCGTGCAAGGAATAAGGAAGTATTTTAAATGACTAGTCACTAGAGGGCGATATTCAATTTGATGACATCATTTGTGGACAACTCTCCATGCCTTTTGTACATCAAATTTCACAATTCTTTCGTTTTCTTCGTATTTTTTTGTGTTCTTGATCCGACTTCATAACATGTGAAGTAGAATATCATTTTGCATTCTATACCTTGCTTTCAGGGGAGTAGATTATCTCAATCAAAAGAAAGACATGAAATTTGATGTACAAAAGGCATGGAGAGTTGTCCACAAAATGATGTCATCAAATTGAATATCGCCCTCTAGTGACTAGTCATTTAAAAAACTTCCTTATTCCTTGCCCGATTTTGTTCAAATTTTCACTGATTTTATTCAAATATCTTAAACTTTACAATAAAAGTAACTTAGTATGAAGGTTTTGGTTCCCTTTAAATGCCTAACGCCCCTTGAACCCCGCAGCGGCTTTGCCCCTGGACTCCACACCAATTTACGCTCCACTTGTTTCGCTCGCTTTGCTCTACCTGATCGTAAATACTTTAGCACCACCCCCCTCCCCCCACTTTGAAAAACAGCGTTTTTTATTGTTTTTATTGTTTTTTTTGTATTGTTTATCATCAAACAGAATAGAACTTACATGTAATGAGTACTGTCGCTGTAGAAACGGAGCGCGTTGGTCTCGTTCTTTCCTCCACATTGGGGATAGTTAGAGAACTATACGACAAGGATAGGTTTGAGAAAAGGTTAAAAACATTCAATAAATCTATCGTCTAGAAATAAATATTATATTATGTCAAAATATCAATGCTCCTTGAAAGTGTTTGTATTTCTCGTTATTATTATTTTTAGTTACCTGTACAGTGTACTTCAATTTATTGCAGATTTCAATCTTGGACAAGAGAGCATGGCATCGGTTTATTTTACCCAAGATGCTTTATAGAAAATACTCTCTATACAGCGTCTAAGGTCAAAAAAGCAGCAATCCGGGGGTGGGGGGGGGGGGGAGTTTCATCAACATTTGTCATCCAACAACTGTCAGCACTGACTAAATTTGACCAATCAGAGGCCTGGAAAATAGTCATTGACAATAGAATTGTCGGTAAGAATGATTTAAGTCGGTGAAAACCACCGACTAATTGTTTCATGAAACGCCCCCCCCCCCCCCCCCCATGTCAACTGTAGTTGGATGAGAATTAAAATAAGACACTCCTCCTGGGACCCACTTACCTCGTTCCTTTTTTTGTCCTTCCAGAATCCAGGATGGATAAACTTGCCCTGGTGGGTATAGAACTCATCAGTGCCTGCTGTAGCTAGATGAGCAATCACGACGCTTTTGCCATCCTGTCGATCAGACACAAAAAAGGGAAAGATTTATTAATTTTATCAAAAACTTATTTGATAATGATAATAATACACAACATTTATTAGGCGCTTAACACAGTTTTTCTAAGCGCACCATTGTCTGTCTACAAATCACCAACCAAAACTTATAATAAACACACAAATTATAAATCTGTTCTTTATTTAATAGCTCATGCATGTATAATAATACAAATACAAATGAGATCAAACATAAGTCTTTGATCAAACATGAAATCAAACAAACAAGGAATAAGATGGTGTGCACCTCCTTTGACCGACTCACAACTGTGCCGTGTAGAATATCATTCATGAATTAAAAAGGTGCGTTTTCAACAAGGACTTAAACTGGTCAAGGGAATGAGTATTGTGAATATGCGCTGGTAATTTATTTATTTATTTATTTATTAAATCGTTTTATTCAAACCGGGTAACTCTCTTAGTATTGAAACTATTTTACTGAGAGGCCCTCTACAAATTATAGGTTACAAATACAGAGGAAATTGAACAACTGTTTGTAGAGTCAAAGAAAGTTCACTTTCCTCTTTTTGTGCACTAAATGCCACCCCCCCCCCCCCCCCACTCCGTGAACGGAGGGATACCATGCGTGTTACCAAAATGTCCGGTAAAGGGGTTCGATTGACAACCCTGAAAAGAAATTTGTTTCTTTCGATGACTATATATATTTTGTTATATATTTAAACTATACAGACGTCTTTATTTCTTAATTCTTTTTTTTTAATCATTACTTTTAGTGATATAATTATGATTTAGAGGAAAAGTTTTATGAAGAACATAATAAATGACAGACGCTATGTGAATGATGAGGTCTTGAAAATAGGAGCCTTTAAAAGTTGAAATCTGTCTTATTATTAAACCAATCGATTAGCGGTGACCCGAGTAAAAATAACAAATACCCAACTCCCATGTGCCATGCTCCTGGTCTTAACTCCTTACTTAACTTAACTTAAAGTAACTTCAGTAGATTGTTAACACCGAAAGCCATTTAACTATTTCTTACAGAAAGCACGGTTGTTGAAAGTGGAAAAATTTAATTTCATTAGATTTTTTGTACATAATAATGAAAATCATAACATTTTAAAAGAAAATTGATTTCATACTTCTCGCATGGTTCTTAATGTAGGCCACTCGTTGTTGTAGTTGTTTCTGAGGTCAGCGGGGGTCAAGACCCGGTCACCAAGGTAACGCTCAAAAGGCCCGTTGACCGCGGCATCGTTGCCCTGATCATACTTTTCCTGTAACCAAGGTAACATTAAAAGAATGGGTATAAGGGTCGCTACCTGAAAATTAATCTATATCTCGTTTGAATATTTGAAATAACATAATATCAAAATAGAAAATAAAACTTTATACTCATAAATTTAAGTTCATGTATATGGTTTTAAGACAATTTTTGTAAAGATTTGTTTTCTTTTTTTTTTAACCATGGGACTTCAAAACCTTGTTTAGTAATAAACGACGTGCTAAGCATCGTATACAAGTCGAAACTTGATATTTTTATAAAATTGTGTTAATAAAATACATACAAACTAATGTAATAGATAAATTAAAAAAAATACTCATGGTTATCAAGATGTACGTACATTCATATAAAGTCTGATGAACTCGCCTTCGTTTTCGTCCAACCACACACCGATCTCTTCCACGGGATCGGAGAAGAGAACGTGTTGGCTGTTACATAACTGAGCAATGGTACTCCCCAGATGGGCTATGCGCATCTGTATGGGCACATTGAAACACACACACACACACACAAATGAGAATCAAAGGAATTAGTTATCGCTACACATCGTAGAATATATCAAGTAATAAGTGGATAATTATGCAGTTCACAAATATGCGATATAAGGTGGCGTATCGTGTGTCGATTAATGGGTGGGTGGAGGGGGGGGGGGGGCGTCTCACATGGTGAATAGAATGTATAAGAACAAGGTCGTCAAGTAAAGGAAAGGTGTGCGAGAGGTCTTATCGGCATGTCATGTTGCCCCTCCCCCCCCCTCTCTCTCTCTCTCTCTCTCTCTCACAATCTCTCTCTCTCTCTTTCTCTCTCTCTCTCTATCTTTCATTCTCTCTCTTCTCGGTCGTTCTAGGGGGGGGGGTAATACTCCCTTATTTTTAGCTACACCGCTGACAGCATGGTAGTCTTCTTTATGCTACAATTTTACTGTATATGGGTGTAATAAAATGCAACTTATCATATCATTATGGTGCAAAATCATTTTCCGTCATATTCAAATTACTCGTCATGATTTTTTTGTTACAATATAGTAAAGGTCAAGTACATTGGGCGTGCCATCAATGAAACAATGTCCAGTCAAATATTGACATCGTTACGCTGATACCAATCGTATTGACATTAAAGCTATAAATCGGAGATTCACACAAATCAAAGACAAAGACTCACAGAGATCTATACATGTGAAGAGCCTTATAAAACAATAATTTTAAAGAGATGTTAAGATTATGATTAAATCTTGATATTAGTATCAATATTAGCAGTAATAAAATTCGCATCCTTATTGCTGCAAATGATCAGTTTAGGCCTAATATTGTAACACTAGTTCACAAAATGCAATATAATCAATAAATTGAATTTTTTAATTTAAATAACGCTGTCATTAATGCTGGTATTAATTTAAGGATTATACTTTATTGAATTGTATATATCTTTCTTGTTTTTTTGGGGGGCTTTACAGTTACCTCATTATCACAATACCAGTTATCGAGCTCGATGGCCCTGATTCCCATATTGAGAAGATCTGTCAAACTGAACTCCTGGTTAGCAATCCCAATACACAGGCTGGGATTATACGGGGGTGGCCATGTACATGTATCATTCGCTGATTATGGAGGAGGGAATAGAAGGAAAATGGTTTTAAAGAAAATATTTGAACAGTAATTTAGATATCTTATATTTCAGTATCTAAAAAAGAAAAGAAAAAAGAGAATGTTTAAAATTCTCCCTTGTTCATTTCCCACTTTTGCCTCTGTCACAAGGCTCTCAGCTGGCTTTTATTGGTATTGATCTGTTTGATTCTTCTTTTCCCCTTCGTTTTCGATACTATCACCTTTTTTAAAAACTTTTCCCCTGTATTCTTCTTCTTTCATTCTCTTCTTGCTCTTTTATTTCTTCTTCAATTTTTCCTCTTTTTTCAATTTACGGTTGTCTGATTCTTCATAAATTCATCAACGTATACGTTTATCATGTATATGGGTGGCAAATAATGGTCACCCTTATATAACAAGAGAATTCAAAGTTCAGATGATTTACCCAAATCAGGAGCCATTGTGCCAATTACTTGGAGTAAATAACGCAGACAAGATAACATGCTAATACCATAGTTGATAGTTCAACATGCAGTTGTTTATTTAATGTATGTTCATTGCAAGAGAGTTTTATTTTCCAATATAACGCCCCCCCCCAAAAAAAAAAAAAAAAAAAAAAAATATATATATATATATATATATACATTTGAGAGGGAATGTTTATAATTGTAGAGGTTGACACACTGCGTCCTGGTCATTATATCTTGTGAACATATTATTATTATATAGCCTTTGCCCAAACAGTAGTCACCATGTACCTGGAGACGTCTAGCTCGGGATACGCCCACATTTGATAACATTTTTATAATGTTTACTACACGTATTTAGTGACGCAGCCGTATTGTTGACATTGAATAGAGAAACAATTACTTGAATTATTTTAGTTCTTTTCTTAAACTAGGGCATAGGTTGAATTTTCTTTGCTACATTGACAATCGTACTCCCTTCTTTAATGAAAATTGCAATCATTTTGTAATTATCTTTCGTATCAACGTTTAATCATTTATAATCATGTACGCCGTTATACTATTTTGTTCAATCGACCTTGAATGTGTATGCATTTTGATCTTAATGAATAAAAGATAACAACTATGTAGGAATTAATTAATCAACGGGGTAATTGGTATTTTCTTGATACTCACCCCCATACAAAGTTCCATACGGTCGGGTATTGTATGAATTATGTGCCTTGAAAAGAAAAGAGAAGAGAATGTTACTGAAAAGTGGCACCATACTAGATCCACTAAACACATTATTGTACCTAGTTAAAGGTACTATGTCCCATTTGCAGGCCCAAAAAATGAAAAAGTTAAATTCCAACTGCATTTGAAAGATAATACTAATTTAGAACTTCCCTAAAAAAGGTGGGGCTTGAAAATGTCTTCAAGTGGGAAAATAACGACTATTAGTTGTCAAATCGACTTTAGGGCTATAGAGCCCAAAATTAATAGTCTTGATTTTCAGACAATTGTACCGAATGGTCATACGTTTTATGCTGCGCAAAGATTCATCACAAGAAGTGGGTTATTGATGTAGACAAATGCTCATGTACCCTTTACAACTCTTTTCATGTACCGGTATGTTATTACCAAAGAAGAAAAAAAGCCAGTCAGTCGCTCAATAGTGTCTGACAGTGAAGTCTAGCAAGTAAACGGGTTTCCTTGCATAATTTGAATATGAGGACACTGCTAACGTTTAAATTTCACAGATAGGACATACATGACATATTCATAATTCCTGCAAAGTTCTACAGAATTCGAGGTTGGCTGCAAAAGGGACATAGTACCTTTAATACATGGCAGCTGAACAAGACTTTGTTATCACTGTATAAAATAATGATTAGCGATTTATTATTCTTCACGATTTACAATGTATAATCATTCTGTCACGAACAGACAGTAATAAACGTTTAGCACAGACCATAGAATTAATCTAAATTTTGCTATGCTTATCGATTTACCTGAATAAAACATCGACTTCCTTGTTCTTTTATTATACACATGAGGATAAATATAATACACTGTAAGATTCCTTACTAGTAACTACGAATTTAGTGTAAATGATATCAAACGTTACTCGAATAATATGTATACAAATTATATTTATTATCAATCGTATATATAAAAATGTTATAATGAAACTATTGTTTCATTTTCATTGCAACAGAGATGTTTCTCTTTGACTAGCGAAGGGTAGAGTCGTATTGAAAACAAGTACAAGAATAATAACATTATCAACAAAGACATAATTATTATGTAGTATTTTGTATAGTAATTATTTATGAGAGAAATGAAACGGACTATAGCATAAAGTAAGTATGTTTAAACTTACGTCCAGGAGTTGTACATGATAAAATGACAAGTCGAGCTGAAAGTGAACAAAATAAAAAAGCAATTAGCCTGTCATAAGCGTTTATCTCCTATGAATTTCGACTACATCTGTAAATTTATTATTTAGATTATAATTTTTTTATTTTTTTTTTTAAGTCCAAAACAAAATTTGCAACGACTCAGCCAGCCGAAAATTCGCTCAGTGGGGGGGTGGGGGGGGGGGGGGGGGGGGGTTAGAGGACACTTTTATTTTGGGTCCATTTTGTTCCGTTGGGGGGGGGGTGAGGTCACCTTTTTTAGGTCAGCCATTGGCATAATTTTTTTTATTTTTTATAACAAAACAAAAAAATCAAAAGGGGGAGGGGGGTTTTCTCAAAAAACATACACAAGACATACATAGGCATAGACATAGGCCCTAATGGTATAAAAATAGCAAAAATGCAAAAAATGCAAATATATTGCCATGCATTGGTCTTTATCTTTTATCATTGTCAAAGTACATAGCATATTTGAACAGTAGATTGTGAATAAACATTACACGCATTGTTTTCAATCATTGCAAAACTGGAACGGCACATGAGAATTGCCTAACCAGGGTGGTAAGGCTGAACATTTTAGATTTCGGGAGGGTAGAATATCCTAATATATTTTTGAGGTTTTCACTTTTATTCATATCGGCGAAAAGAAACAAAAAGAATCAAAGAAAAGGTCGCCAAAAATTATGCAGTTTGCCGACAAGGCTTAACAAATCTGAATATAATTATACCAACAACAAACTTAAATGGAAATGTCACCCTTCCCCCTTTTAAAGCGTCGCTCCTGTCCCTAATAACTATCTACCTTTCTTCTAAAATGTGAATAAATAAATGCTGCTGTGATATAGAAAAGCAGTATTTATTAGTGGTAATACCACAACTATGTAGTTTTGTATGACCTGTATAGAAAAGCAGCATTTATTCATATCTTCGCCATTATCAGAGGAAGAAATTGAAGAAGAGGAAGAAGAAGGAGGAAGAGAAGGAGGAGGAGGAGGAGGAGAAGGAGCAAAATGAGAAGAAGAAAAAAGGAGAAGAAGAAAGGGAGCGTGGAGAAGATGGCTTTGTTCTTGATAAAGTAAAATAAATTAGGTAGATATTTTTAAACCTTACCTGCACTTCAACCTGTGTCTTGAGTGTATTTTGCAGCCATTGGTCTACCTCGACCGTTCCTCGCTCACAATGTCCAAAGTCATCACACTATAGGAGGAGGGGGTAGGAGAACATTCGTCAGAATGTTATAGGAGTGTTCGTGATGGTGGTGATGAAGATTATGATGATGATAATGAAGATCCAATCTAATCCTGAATGTCTATAAGATATTTCATACAGCGCTTGGTATATTCCGGAGGTGTGTTTGTATTTCCTACATAAGTTATATTTCGGCTTTTAGATTCAAGATTCGAGATTTATTTTATTTATTACTCGCAACCTTTACGGTTGAATTGTTTCTGAATTTACATATTTCAAAAACATATACAAATTACATACAGAGGGAAAAACAAATAGTAAAAGTGAAGGTGAAATACAATGACAGAAAAAAGTGTACCAAAGTGTACAAAAATTGCAAATTAAAAATGACAATAGAAATTAATATAAAATGGGAAACCATGGTAATTTCATTAAAAATAGAAACCACTTGAAACTAATTTAGAAAATATACAATTATATTTGAAAAACATATACAAATCACAAACAGAGGGAACAAAAACAAATCCAAGTAAAATACAATGACAGAAAAAATGTACAAAATTGCAAATTTGATATTAATCTAGAAATGGGAAACCATGGGAATTTCATTGAAATAGTAACTAGTTGAAACTAAGTTAGAAAATATAACATCTTTGAATTAGGAAATTGTCAATATGTGCCAATTCATATTGATAAATATTCATATTCCTAATCATTGTATATAATAGTAACCCCATGTAACCCCGAACATTCAAAGGAAACTTCCTTTTGGTATGTTCACTTCCCTGTAAAGTATTTTAACCCTAAACATGGTGCTCTCTCAGGGGGAGGAGTAGGTCCTCCCCGGATCCCGACTATAGGGTGACGAGAAATTCTGAATCTTGGCACATCGATAGGGCATCTTCTAATGAACAAGTCCGTCAAGTTTCATATCTACATCTGAAATGAAATTTTGTATTGTATACTATATTTATGGAGAAAATCCATAGTATCAAACGATGCGTAAGATGTCATGAAAGGCAAAGGCTTCCATTTTGCCCGGACCCTTTCGGTGTTAAAATGTTTCTTCTTTTGTGTTTGAAAGGAACATAAGTATTTGCTTACCGTACATGTTACTTCTGTACTGACACCTCGGCAATCTGCACTTGATGATAAATGGTGGCACAGAACGATCTAAAGACAAAATAACATAGGAATAAGGATCACGTAATTCTCAGATAATCGGCATCGTGTATAAGATAATGATCTCGAGTAAAAAGAAAACACTTTAATGAGCACATGACATGTACATAATATCGAAATGTATTGTTTGCATTTTGTAATATGAAACACTCGGTTTATCTTCAGATCATAAGCAAAGGAAGTTGAATGTAATGATCTTGAGTTAGACATTGATTTAATGGGGTCACTGGTCGCATTTTTAAGATTAGTGAACAGACTCTATCCTATAGTTCCTGAAGTAGGACGTCTCTGCTTCAATATAAATATTAAGTTCATTTTATCACCGTAAAACTTACACTTGTTGTAAATAAAAAGAAATACCTATATATACCTGCAAAATGATGATAAATCCAAGACAATTCTTCTTTCCTGAAATCTGCGCCATGTTTAGACAATTCTAAGCCACCAGGATGACTGAGTTCTAATAATATACCTGGTAATTGAAGCAAGGAGATTTATGGTTATCTAGTCAAGCAAACAATCTGCATCCAAAGATCAAATCTCATGTGGACTGATAAATGGCAAACACGAGGTATATCACCCATTAGAAGCTTAGAGGCGCACTGAGATCAATCTACTAAAATTTTGTGGTACTAATTCTCATTGCAATAAAGATAAAAACAAAGGGTAGTACTCAAAACGCCCTATTATATAAATCATCTGAGGACATTATCTCTGTGTGTCTGTGTCCCCAGGATATTGCAAACTATAATGTTACACACAGTATCAATTAATCTGCGTGTATATACATGAATGATGATCATTAATGTGATGATACGGGTTTCATATACCAGGTACGATAGCGCTCTAGGAGAATAGAAAGAACATGAGTGAAGGCAATATCCGTTTAATGATTGAGTCAGAAAAGCTTGAAGTCTATGATAAATAAAGCACATGAGAAATCATCCTTCAGCAGACCATTTCATCGTTTCTTAAAACAAAGATGACTTTGTCATGAAACCCGAATCATCACATTTGTGATCATCATTCATGACTAATTGCATTTAAGCTTTTCTCTGTTGTGCAAAAGGAGTAATTTTGACCAAATCTTTCATCAATAACTTCATCGTTAAATCTTCTCACTTTAGCTCGAACATTCTGTTCTCTGAATAAGTTTCGTTTCAAGATATCTTCCTCAATATTTGTGTTTTTTTTTTGGTATTTTTATTGTTTAGCAGGTGATTATAAAATGTGATTTTCATATTGAATTTCAACAGACTTACATAATGATTCATAACCTTTTGACCGAATTGGTGGGTTAAAAAAACTAAAACTATATATTAATCGTCACTCGCTAATATAAACCTAGATGAATATGATTTATCATGATGAGTATATTATGCCGAGTGGGTAATGTAACTTTTGCTATATTCATGATAACACTGACAATGCCAATGACCTTTTAAGAATAAAAGGTTCGTTAGCATTGACCTCATCCTAATATCCACCATTTTATCTTGTAATTTCAGCGATTCAGATTTATACGGGACCAAATGGGGCCAAAGGGCATTTGAAAGTAAAGATCAAACATGCTAATTGCAGTCACTAATTGTCATCGCCCGCTTTAAAGCTTACATCACCAAACCAAACAAACTCCCTGAAATGTTTTATGTTGCCCATAAAGTTGGAATAGAATTTTCTTACCTCTTTTCATGAAATGATTGTGGCAATATGATTTATTCTTAAAAGACAAACATGAATATCTTTTTAGAAATGTATTGATTCATGAAGACTGATCAATTAAGTTGTAGAAAGATATATTATATTGTCTCAATCTTTTTATGAAAAGAGGAAAGAACAATTTATTCCAGTTTTATGGGCAACAGGAACAACAACGACAAAAAATACGAAATGACAACACTTATAGCATTATCGATTTAATCAATGATACAGCAATATTCCAACTGTCTTTACAAATTAATATTAAGACAACTATCCAATGACCGTATCATTTAACTGTGATGCCTTGATTGCCTTCAGTACCTGTTACGAATTGTTACAGCAATACGAGCTGTGTAATTAAACGTAATCAAGTAAACTTTAATGATAAGAAATCAATCACCACAGAAGTGCAAACAACTTAAACTATTTTAGGGGGAAATTGAACCGTTTATAAAATTCATGTAAATCAACTGCAACAGACCTGTCTGCACTGGCTGTTGTATATCTACCGTAATAACTACCTGAATAACACTTTTAAGGAGTTCGGACAAAATCATCGAGAAAATTGTCACGTTACATCAACACTTTGTTGACATGCGCTGATATTTGGGTGTCACACCCTTTTAAGTAGGGCAACGGATACTATTTGGGAGCCCGACACTGCAAATTCAGAATAATTAGTTTCAGTGATACCGTTAAGAGCTACTCGTTTTTTGTATTTACTCAAGCAGTCTTGGTAAATGTTACGATAATATTATCAAAGACTGACCCCCGAAATCTGTCCTATGTGAAATTTCAAAACTGTTGCATAAGGTTAATACTGACCTGATAATTGTTAAGAAGGCAAATTACGGAGGAATAATGGAGATCAAATTGTTGCCTATCTTCATTTTCATCAGCCAGGTAAGTTCTCATAAGCATTCAAAAATTCGACTATTAATAAGGTAAAAAGATCTTCACATTGATGATGATCATGATGATGAAAAATGTTTTACCTATCTGCTAAGAAAGCATGCATATGCTTGTAAGTAGAGAAAGGGGACTGACGATTTTAAGTCCTCCCCAGTGGACTTGGTGATGGAAGTTATGGTGCATTAGCGAAGGGCACGAGAGCTTTGACTTGGATTCGAATCCGGGGCCCTCGTTTCCGCGACCACTGCTCTACCCCTGATCCGTTGCGCCTTCCCCATGTATGTACATTCGTGTATATAAATCAAGAATTTTAGTACAGATATAAATACGTTTATTTCTTTGAATATAAAAGTGACGGTTTTGCTTATTATTCAAAATGGTGAAATTTCGAGTAAACATAAAAGGATATTCAATATTGCCGCCATCCTTACAGTTATGCTGTATTAAGTTGTAGGTCTACAAATCAAATATCTAGATATCGCTACATTTCTACCATAACTTCTATTGTCAATAATTTGTAAACGGTCTTTTTAATTACTGTTTTTGGCAAGTACATAGGCTTATCTCTTCTTAATGATTTTAAACATTAGAATTTACCATGTAATATGTCAAATAATGATAATCCTTGCAATTATTGTTTTTAAAGGTATTGGTCGACAGTACAAGTGGGGCACAATGCATTGGACTCAGCGCTGACGTCGTTTGTGAGGTTAGACATTTTTAAATCTTGATACACCACATAATATAGTGATCAGGATGATATGGATTTCGAATCAATTATACATGTAGGTCGAATCCAAACTATTTCGTCGCATACATTACCGACCACATCGACATTTTGTAAAATATCTGACGAGTGTAGCAATTTGCACGCCCTACATTAGATTCTGGATCAGACCCAATATCAAGTATACAAAATATCACTTTTGGTATCCGTATAAACATATTCATAATTTCATAATATTTGTTAACGTATTGGACATCATTATGGCAAAATACATTGCCCGATTGCAACATGCACTTTGTAGGCAAAATACGCTTTGTTTTTGGTTCTTACTAAGATGGCAGAACTTTAGTGAAGATTTTATATATTTTGACACGATTTTGGCTTTAAAACCCAAACAGTAAGCACGAGGAAGAAAAAAGTTAGGGGTAAAAATTTGTTTAAAGTAAAAAAAAATATTAAAAAAACATTTAAATGAAAATCTTGAGTGAGTGAAACGTGTAACAGTGCTGATGGTCAGCAAATATATTCCAGGTTTCACATAATTTTAACAAAAATAGAGGGCTGAATGATTCTCTTCCGTCTGACAAAGCATAGTTTGACATTTACAAAACAATGGTGTCACTAAAGTAACATTGAACTGTTGCAATTGCAAAATATTATAGACCATCAAGTTGTCTGTTGGATTCATCTGTTAACTCTGTGTAAAATTATATGAGTTAAAAGATGAGTCTTTCTCTTGTTATATTCTGATGCTACAATCATTCTCATAATCAGTGTGATGGATATGGACGGTGTATGAAAGGAACAATTGAGATTGACCCCTGGTTACAGTTCGCTCTCAAAACGCAACGAGAAATTCAGGTGAGAAATTGCCTTATTCCACATTTTGAAAATACAACGAACATTATCATGATGATGATCAGTTGATGATGATAATGTTAATGGTAATGACAACGATGGCTGAGATGATAATGATAAGGGGAATTACTTGCAGTAGTGATGATAGTGGTAGCTTTGGTACAGTTTTATTAAAACTGTCGGAAGTTTTGAACTTAAAGAAACTGATGATAATTAAGTACCCTTCAAATTTACACCAACAAAAAAAAATCTTCATAATCTTTCTTCAAGATTCATTCTATTAATATTCACAATTCAATATATTACTTTATTCAAAATGTTATTGGTTTATTTTGTTCTTTTATAATATCTGGTTTTACATGGAACTCCAGGCTATGCCATTAATACATCACTGTGACTGATTCGTCTACAAAACTCAATATTAAAAACTCATGTCGTATTTGGTTGCCAGCATGTAAATGTTTATTTTCATCTCTTCCCTTGTTGATTTTATATAGATTGATCTTGCCATTGACAGAATGCAAATATTTGATGTAAGTATACACCATTTCCAATTAACTTCAATCATATACGTATTTGATACACATTTGTAGTTATTTTTGATTTTCAAACACAACTCAATTCAATTTAATTCAATCAGGGTGTATTGAAACATGGCTGGTAGTCAAAGATTGAATTATACATGCTTTTACGGTGCACGTAAAATACAATATTATCCTTAAATAAATTGCAACAATAATAAAACATGTAAAACTGAATGTTAAAGATACACCAATTAGATAAATTTGATAAAATTGTAATTACGAAATGAAGACTCGCAAAGTTTATCACATTGGACTGTCTGTGTTCGTCATAACATCATTAGCCACATTCAGATATAATAATCACATAAAGTCCAGATATGATATCAGAGATTGTTTTAATAAGGTTTCCGGTCCCCTCGTTGTTTGTTTAGTTTTGTATATTGATTTTCGTTTTGGGATATGTACTCGAGATTGTGTTGTATAGATTAGTCTAATTTATGTTTCTAAAGGTATATACAGTAATATGCATTTTGAAAATAAAGAACATATATCGTACGACTATTATTATATAATTAATACAAACTGCTAGTGTTTTAAACTTTATTACTTTTCATCTTCACACATGCAGGCTCACAATGCATTTAACAATCGAGCTTATGGACTTGCCTACGGAGGTATGTAAAATATTATTTAAATGTGTTTCAATAAAAAAAGTTAAAGATGTTATGTAACATAAAGATTGGGCTGTGCCTCTTTTGAATAGACAAACAATCATAAAACAAACAAAAATATGTTTGTAAAATAATCTAAGTCTGGAAGTGGCTCTAGGGGGTTTCCAACATGGCACCATACACCCTCCCTACCCCTTTCTTCCCATTGCACCAAAATAGACAACTTAAAGGTAACATTTTAACAACAGCAACACAAAATGGGGGGATTTGAAGTTTCACGTGTCTTTTGAAGGTAGATCCACAATAGAGAAATACATCTCTGTAATCACTACCATAATTGGTACAAATTAGTCTCTATCGTTGATTTTAAATGCAGTTACTGAATAGTGTGATGATAATAGGCCTATTCAGTGTAACCTTTGCACCAAAGAAAATAATCTTTATCCTGTCTTCTAGCGAATGATACATGTCAATGGCCGCCTCCATATGATAACGTCTGCTTAGGATTGGCCAATCATGAATTCAGTATCATCGACATGTTAAACATGGGAGTCAGAGCTGTGGAAATAGACAACTGGTATTGTGATGGTGAGGTAAGCACGCTTTCATGATGGGGTTGTGCTTAAAACCCAACCAGAAATGTTTTTTCCTCTTTATAAGATCTCCTTGGTCGCAATGCGACCTCATGAATCTTAAACGATTATTCAAACCATCACATCGAACTGCAAGTATAATGTTTAGGCAGTATCTTGCGGTCTTGCGATTGCTCTTTCCCCATAACTCCCTGGTGGGTAGCAACATAATGAAACGCCCAATCCCCTACCAACCCACTCTCCGCTGACACCCCTCATCTTATTCTCCCTCAGATAGACGTCAACTAGGACTCACCCCAAATATTTAGATATCTAGGACCCAAAGTTCATTATTTTTAAATTTTCCGCTGAACTTATTGCGGAGCTTGAGACTATAAAGAGAGAGAGGGAGAGGGGGAGAGAGAGAGAGAGAGAGAGAGAGAGAGAGGGAGAGAGGGAGAGAGGGAGGGAGAGGGGTGCGGGGTTTTGAAAGACGGGGGAGGATGAAAGGAAGAGAAATAGTGAGAGTGTGAAGGAGTTAGAGAAAAGGAGAGGGGAGGAAAGGGGAGAAAGAGCTAATGCTAATTGATATACGGGGACACTCAATCATGATAATCAAGAACACATCTTAAAGAAGTGAAGGAAAGGTGCTTCTTAATCTCAAGAAAGATATTCTGATCCTTAAGTACTGTCCATCTTGGTCTTAAAGGCATGCATTTGTAAATACACAAAATGTTCATTTTCACACCTTTTTTGAATTCCAATTCGTTGACATATTTGACCACAAAAATTACTAATAAAATGTTTTACTCCTTTCTTATTTAGATGCGGATTGCACATTTAGGAACACGGCGTGCCGTAGGTTGCGGAGAGTTCAACGTACTCTTTTCTGACGTCATAGCAGACATTGGCCAATGGATGCACGAGCCTGGAAATGAAAATGAGTTTATTCGAATCTACATCAATGTATGACAATTTTGATTTAATGATTATATATATTTTTGTATTACAATCATACATTCTTCGAATTTTGGAATAACGTTGTGTGAAAAACGAATCACCATTCCATTATTTTGACCCAATACGAATCGATTTCATTTACTTCTGGGTTAACCCCCAAACTGGAAATAATCAGGAACATACTTTGTCAATTATTTCCAATATGAGACATTCATGATTCATCAAATGATCGTATGAAGTTTGATGCACTAATGAAACGAAAGTTCAAATAGAAAAATAAGCCCAGGGTGCTAACGTAAATTTAAAGTTTCTCTCATTCCTAAAATAGATTTTATTACATCTTCATGGCATATTTATTTGTATTCTCCACACTGACTATGCCTACTTTGAAACTTAATATATTTGGGTTTTTTGTTTGTTAATAAAGGAAAAGTATGACCAGGGTTTCGATGCTGAAGTGAATGGTCCACTGGAGCGTTATCTGGGTCATGATGAGATCTTGAGTCCTGCTGATCTAAGGGATACATACAGAGGGGTGTACCCGACGCTTAGAAGAATGAGAGAGGTAAGAGTTAGGCCGAGGGTGTAGCCGATTTAATGGATACGCATCGAGAGGTGTGGCCAAAACTTTTAAAGGAGTAGTGGTTTAAGAAAGGTTTTAAAAAAGGGGTAATCAATTAAAGTTAGGACCGTTTATAACTTTTAGTTTTTTTTAAGGTAATATCTGTAGCCCTCTCGGATATTTTTGTTTTCAATCGTCCTCTTCCTCTACCTCATCAACTTTCTCGTGCTACTCATTTTTTGTTCTCCTCCTTCATTTTAATTCTTTGCTCCTCATTCTTCATCTTCTTCTCCTCTCTTTCTCCTTCTCCTCCTTTTATTTTTTCATCTTTTCGTTTTCATCTTCTCATTTCTTTTCTATTCCGTTCCCTTCTTCTTCCCCTGCTTCTTACTTCTCCCCCTTATTCTTCCTCCTCTTTTTTCCTTTTCTTCCACCCATTCTCCATACTCATCTTCTTTTTCTTAATTCTTTCATTAATGATAAGAAGAGCAGACTCGCTTTCAGCGATATTTGGTTAAATGTTTGAAATGAGATATTAATTTTGTTTTCAATTTGTTTGTGTCCACCAGGATGGTAAGCGAGTGTTTGTGGTAAGCGGAGATGATACCTTACACCAAGGTAAATACATCCATGTTGGGCAGTGTGACGGTTCAGGAGAGAATGCGGTAAGAATATTTGTACACCTAAATGAACAAAGAGTTCCATAGTTGGCAAAAAGGTACACAGTGTGTTCATAGTGTGGTCATAATGTGCCATCCACGTATCAAACACTTTCTTCACACCATGTGATACCTTTAGTCACAAAGTGACCACAAAATACACTGTGTGTAACCATTGCTAGCTACATGTAAAAAGAAGGAAAAAAAACGAGTGCCCAAGTGCACAGTGCGGGTCATAATATGTGTCATACATTTCTGCTACTCTTTTTGTGAAAATAGTGTGTCACATTAACACTGTTCCTATGTCGCACAGTGTTATAACGGTTTGACCACAAAAGGTTCACATATTTAACACCACGAAGGTGTGAACATCTCCACCACGGGTTAAAATGTTATGTTTACATTTTGTGAGACTCTCTCTCTCTCTCTCTCTCTATGTGGCTACAGTGTACCATACTTCGTCTTATGTTAAAATCGTATGATCACTGTGTGTTTAAAAATACAGCACCACAGTTGTCCAAATATACTGTGCCATCGCACAGTGATTTATACATTATAATTTTTGTTTACTGTGACCAGATATCACTACGTAATGTTCCATTCACTTTGTCGTCACACTGTGCTACAAACTGTGAATAAAGTATTACCCAGTGCGTTAACATTGTAGTCAAACTTACACACTTGTTCCAAATCCATCATGGGTGTTACACTGCAATTCTGTTTGTGGCGACCAGCGAAATTGTGTATCACTGTGTCATACAATGCGAAACTAGTATATCCATAGAGTGTTCACATATTTCATAGATTTAAAGTATACAAATATGCCTTGTGGTTACAATTTCACACGTTACAAGTAGGCTATAGAATCTATATAGTATTTCACACTGGCAACTCTACAATGATTGTTATATCCTTCCTATGGGTGCTACTGTGGTGCGTACATTCCTCCACTCTCGTTGTGCCCACAGTATTTATGACTGTGTCACGCAAGTATTGTAAAAACAGTGTTACCACAGTTGTGTTGTTCATACCGTTAAAATACCAGGAATGAACAGTACTGTAGTCTGAATTGTGTGATCACATTCAAACTATCCAATAATAGGTTATTTTAATCTACCATGTATTCCGCATGTATTTCGCAATCTTAATTATCTATATTGTTTCGTCTAGTTCACCAACTACCCTCAGTGTGGCGGCAAAACGGAGACGTACTGCAGGAGATTTCGCGGTGACGCCACACATTACGTGTAAGTGATGTCTTCTATCAGACCAGTGTCCTATTTTCAGATTCAGATTTGTTTATTCTACCACTTTCAAATAATCTTTAATATTTTACTCCCATGATTTATAGGACTTTCATTAATCTAGCCTCGGAATAGGTTTAGAGTAAATGAACACCAACAGACAAAACTTGTTGGGCGAAGTAGAGAAGAAGAATGTTACCTAGCAAGGGTGCTGTCAAAGTAGCAAGACCTAATTTTATCTCTCTGAAATTGTATTCAATTTTGTTTATTTGTACATGTGGCACTATTTGGGACTGCTTTGAATTGTTTTTGCAATCGGAATAAATTTCTTTCACTCACCCATAGTCGATGGTATTCCTCATTTATGAATGTGTTACATATGTGTATTTATTCTCTCTCATACTCAACTTAAATTGTCTGTCGAAATTGATACTTTCATGCAATAATATTTCAGAATATGCTCTATTGAATTTAGCCTTGAACACTTGTTTTATTAACATTACTTGAATTATTTTGATAAACTATCCACATCTTTTATACACTTCTAAAACTGGTATGATCGATAATATTGATGGATGATTTTACATTGTTATTCTGCTTTTGAATTTTGATGTTAGTAGTATAATTTAAATATCTGATTACTTTGTAAAACAGACAATATCAGTCTTAAGCTGCATGTCAAGTTGTTTTTAATAAAGAATTAAATTTAATAAAATAAAATAAGACGTATTTAAAAAAAAATAGTTCTTCACGTATTCTTCACAATATCAGCGAATAATGTTTTTTTGTGATGGTAGATGGTACGTAGAGTTTGCACAATTGTAAAAGCTTCGCTACCTAAAAAAATAATTGATGACTTTTTGTCTTCATTCAGATACAACGTCATCTATGACGGGCCTATACAGCGACCGGTGCAATCACCGATCTTATTTTCGCTCAAAATTATCTACTCGCTATACAGCGTGAGTCAAAAAAAACTTTACACCTAGAAAAATGCTAATAATTTTAAGAATCATTTATGAAAAGTAAATTATTATACACCATATGAAAGAGTGTTTCATCCCAAATTGTTTGGTACCATTTTGGGTGGTATGTGTTCACGCTTGGATAAATAGGAGGCATTGTTTGCGAGAGTGCAAAAATCGACTTGCGCCAAATAATGCTTATGTGATGTTTGAATAAAACAATTGGGATTTCGGTATTAATTCGGTCTTTGCAGATCCAAATAACATCCCTACCAAAATTAATCATGTCACACATATCAGAACACACAGAGTCACACTCAATAAGTCACACGCACACACGCACACACTCGCACATACACACGCGCACACACACACACACACACTCGCATAGCAAATTTAGATGCAGACTGACTGAGTCCTTTGGGAGAAACAATTCATTATGAATAGGGAGGGAGCGCTATCTAATACCCCATTCACAGTGGCCTCAAACACCGCGACAGCAGCGGGACTGTCCCGCTGCTGTCGCGGTGTTGTCTTCAGTGTGAAGGCTCGGACCCGTTATAAACTATCGCGGGATAACACCGCCTCGCGATAACGCCGCGACAAACTATCGCTAGGTTCGCCTAGCTACAGCAGCGGGACAGTCCCGCTGCTGTCGCGGTGTTTACTCAGTGTGAAGGCTCTCCGCTATAACCCCGCGACAAACACGTGTGATTTGTTTACTTACCTATCACTGACCTCTTTTCTCCAGCAATGGGGAACATAAAGTGAAATAGAAATAAAGTAACCAGTGGATTCAAATTGATTTTATTATTATGTAGATATTATAATTATCCAAATAAAAATATTTCACACTTCAAAAAATTAAAATATTCTGACTGGAAGCAATAAAAATGCTAGTTTTTTAAAAAGTAATATGATCGAGGATACAAAAAGCTAAATCGAGCTAGCTACATGAGGAAGAGTGTGTAAAGTACAGCTAGCGCGCGCAATTTCAAGCAATCGAAAACCCCGCGCTGAAGTATTTCCGGTCATATCGGGGTCACTCGCGGGTCATGAGCCATGCATAAACGTGTTTGTTACGGAGGTAATAAAAATCACCCGCTGCAGCGTGAATGGGTACATGACATTTATCCCGCTGCTGCAGCGGGATAACTTTTCTACTGTGAATGCATTTGTAGCGGTGTTATGGCGGTGTCGCCGCTCCGCTACAACGCCGCTACAAATTTCAAAACCACTGTGAATGGGGTATTAGAATGATAGATGATCAGGTTGTCCCGGCTCTGGATCAGATGGCACGATTTAGGCGTCAGAGAAACGGTCCTTTCAGGCACCTTTGGTGGGCACAAGATGGTGCCCCTGCTCACAGGACAAGGATTGTGATGACCAGGTTGAGAGAACTCTTCGGGAACAGGATCATCGCTCTGAACGAACCTGTGGAGTGGCCACCTCGATCCCCGGACCTAACACCGCTTGATTTTTTCGTCTGGGGTTACCTCAAGTCTCGGGTGTACCAGAGCCCACCTGCGAACCTCAACGACCTACGAGAGAGGATCAGGATTGAGAGCGAAGCACTTGGGAGAGACAGGCGCATGCTTCGTCGAGTGTTCCAGGAGATGCTCCATCGCGCTAGAAAGTGCATCGAAAGGGACGGAGGTCATGTCGAGGAGTAGATGAACGGACAGTTACTTGCTGGTCACAAATGAAGCTTCAAAGGATCCATGATGATAAGCATTTGAATTAACATTATCATCATAATTATGATGATCGTTAACAATTTGAAGATCAAGTAAAAAATAAAGTTTGACAAAGCATATTGAAACAGAATGTTGTTTTTTTGTACATGCGTATTTTACTCCAAATGAACACCATTATTATATGGTTTGTGTGTGCGCGCGTGTGTGTGGGTGGGTGTGTTAGTGTGTGTGTGTTTCATATGTGGGTGTGCGTGTGTGTGTGTGTGACTTTGCTACTGAAAAAAGCATCTGCAATGCATCTCATTTCATACATTCAATTCATTCTCTCACTTTAATACTTTGGCGCAATTCGATTTTTGCACTCTCGCAAACAATACCTCCTGTTTATCCAAGCGTGAACACATACCACCCAAAAATGGTACCAAACGATTCAAGATAAAACACTCTTTCATATGATGTATGATACTTCACTGTTCATAAAATATTTTTTAAATTATTAGTAATTTCCTAGGTGTAAAGTTTTTTTTGACTCACACTGTATAGGCCGCGGACTCGTTCAACAATACGGGCTTGACGGGCGAGACACACAGACGAATATTTAAAAAATCGCAGCGTTCATGATTATGCCTATGAAGGCTATGATTATGTCATTTGAAGGCAAATAACGTAGTTAAAATATTTTTAAATATCATCATGACTTTAACAAAATCAAATGCTGTACCTTTTGTACCCAGATTTGGTGCCATCTACGACGGACCTACAGCGAGCGGTGCGATCACTGATATGAGTGAGATGGTGAAATGTCGTATCAATCTTATTGCTACAGATATGGTAACACCTCAACTCATGATGACTGGGGTCTATACGTGGGCCTATGGAGAACCATCAATACAGCTAGATGATGACTCGTGTGTTATGTTAAAGTAGGTACATTTCTAAAATATTGATGGACAGAAAATGAATTGCACACTCGTAGACGGGGCTCTATTTGTAGTTTAACTCAATCCTCTGAAAGAGCTGAGAACATAATAGGCAACAAATTATAAATGAGCTTAAAACCGAAGGCTACTCTTTGCATTTTGCCACACTCAAGATTGTAATTTTTCATTGTAAAATGTTTGATAACCAGTTGTGTGATCAGTTATGAAATGATAATCAGGTCAGTGATTAGCTCAAATCATGTAAAAATTAAATCAACAAATCACAACAGAGAAAAGGAAGAATTTGTCGTCCAACAGAAAGACCTTTAGCTCGGTCATACCGCGAATGCGACTCAACACCGACATTTAGCCGACTGATTCTTGGCTAATCAATTACTTCTATTAGGCCTATTGACGGTCTGATGTCCGTCTCGTTGGTGTAACTTGGGTATTAGGCCACCCAATCTGATTTTTACTTGCGTCTCTTGGGCATAAACCATTTGGAAAATAATCAATTCAGTAAACAAACGAAAGCCTCCATATATCTATCGGAGAAGTCACCCATTTAAGATGTCGGTCAAAAGTCTAGTATACCATAAGCATTTGTGAGTTTTCAATAACCATTTTCTCAAACTTAAAACTCATAATTCCTGCCTGTTACACGTTTTCCGTCACATCACAGCCACGAAGACTCTCGTTGGTATACGTTACCTGATTGCGACCAATCATTGAGCTACGCGTGTCAAAGTTCAACGGACCCGAATGATTGGTTGGTCAGCGAATCGACCGGTCCCTATGACGTCGAGCGAGACTTGTGTCCCATTGGCTATAAGTTCAGTCTACCTCAAAATGGATTCAGACAACAGAAGGTTAGTCGTCTTTAAATTTGTGAGTGGAAAGGGGTGGATCTAAGATTGTGTTACCCGGAGTGGGACTTCCAAAAAATAATATACAAGAGAAGGAAGAAAATAAAATGGATAATGATTTAGCTTGAAACACAACTATATACAAAAAAGAGGAGACCTCGAACGTGATTTTAGTGGTAATACTATAATATCCCTTCGTATTTGCAATTATATTCGTTTGTAGTTTGTTTATTTTTCTTCTTTTTTGTGTGGTTCTTTTGTAGTTGAAGGAGGCAATGCAAGGATCTTCTGTATGGCTAAACTTCACACCTTGGCTGACGGGCAACTTTCCCGTGACAGAAGCCCCTCTCACCAGCCCCTCGAGAAACTCGGCACATAACTTTAAACCCACTTGGACCTCTTCTTTAGTCTTGTTTCTTACTGCGGCTGTTAGCTTAATGTTTTAGGGCAACGTTTTTCAACCTGGGTGCCGCAAGACATCTCCAGGGGTGCCACGAATGAATTTTAGTATTACATACATTATACACTCGCTTCGCTCGCTCGCAACTTTTAGAAACAGGATGATTTCTGGCAGCAAAGTGCCTGAATACCTCCATATTTCAGCGACGAGGTGCCCCAATAGCCTTCTATTTGACATCGAGGTACCTGAGTATATTACATCTTTTATATTAAAATTATATTTTGATCACGCTCGTTCACTTCACTCACTCGCAACATTTAAAAACAGGATAATTCTGAGCAATGAGATGCCTGAATCTCCTCATATTCGTGCATCGAATAGGCAACATAGAATGATTTTTGTATTCATGTATTCTGTAGCAGGGTGCCCGCACACTTAATTCTGTACTTCATCTAGTGTGCTGATTAAAAAGTAGAATTTTTGTCATATCAAAAGTGTCTTCTTCTTTTTAGCTCGCTTGCTCGCGAAATTTAGAAACGAAATGTGCCTATGTGTAGATGACACTTGACAAGTGTTAGCGTGATGGAAATTGAATATTCTGTATGATGAATTTGGGATTGGACTGACGCGAAACTTTTTTTTATCTTAAAAGAGTGCCGTGACTAAAAAAAAAAAAGGTTGACAAAAGTTGGTTTAGGGATACATAGGGGCGCTGACGAGTCTCGCTCGAATATCAACTTCCCCATCTTTAAATACTTTATTGTAGTAAATATGTAATTTCATCAAAAAATACTTAATGATAATATGTTATGATAAATCAAATGTTGTAATAACAGTCTGCCACTCTGAGATTCTTGTTAGATGATATTTCAATTTCATGTAATGAGATTTAAAATGTCGATAGATTACGAGTTGTCTAAATATTTGATGGAAGTGAATATTACAAATAAAGGGCCTCTGTTTTAAATATAAATATATCTATATGTTTATGTATATAATATAGAGAGATGAAAATGGGTTCTAAGTTCAGAAAAAATGAAATTGGAGACATGACTTTGTGTAGTGTTAGAGTTTGAATAAAAGTACTTATTAATACAGCTTTTAGAAGCAAACGGTTAGAACAAAGTACATGAACATAATTACAAGTGTGAAAGAAATACATATTCGTCAATTTTTAACATTTTCTTGGGTAAAAAGCAGGTGTCATCATTAATGGGAGAGAGAGGCGGAGAGATGAGGAAAGAGGGAACAAAAAAAAGGACGAGAGATGGAGAGGAGGGAGGAGGGAGGTGCAGTTAGCGGGGGAGAGAAAACAGGAAAGATTTAAAATGAAAAGACATGAGAGAGAGAGAGAGAGAGAGAGACAGAGAGAGAGTAAAAAAAGAGCGATGAAAAGTGAACAGTTATAAGAATAAAATCATTTTGTATATGGAGACTACAGTATGGATTTACATCTGATTTAGAATTAAATGTATATGAAATGGTATCGGAATTTACAAAAAGGCATATGAGCATAGAATTCAAGGCTACACACAAAAACGGAACTAAGTATGGTGAGTAAAAATCGTAGCTCACTCATTCAGTCGAGATAATATAATAAATGCATTATTTTAAACATTTGGTAAATACACCACCTTTCTCTTAGTGAAATTTTACACACATGATATTTAAAACGAGTATGCGACCCGATTATTTTCTCGATGAGTCTTTTTACTCATTAAAGTACATGTAAGTTAATATTGGATGAGTTTTCTCCATCTTTAATGACCGAATGAATAAAAATATTCACAAATGTGTAGAGTGGCTTTTTGCTCCCTAATAATATGTCACTCTTTATTCGTTGTATGAGTAAAAAAAATAATAAAAAAACCTCGGTCTCATTGTGATTACATTATCAGGGATGATTTCAATATTTGTTTCTCTTCATACATCATACAAGATGTCGCTTAAGCATCATATTTTACAGTTGGGTGTGATGACTGAATATGCATTTACGAGCAAGCGAAGCGAGCGAGAAAAAAATTAAAGATCTGTGAGGTCGCAGTGCGAAAAATTACATCTTATAAAGAGGAAAAAAGCCAATCGTGATGGGGTTATAAGCACATTCCCATAACGGAAGACTGAAAAGAATAAGGGGCACGTTTAATGATTACATGAAAAGGGGACAATTATGGAAAGGGATAAGACACTTATTAGAAAAGAAAAGGAACATGTGTCAAAGTACAAAGGATAATTATAAGAGGTGAAAATGAGGCATTTTTTTACCTGAAAAGAGGCACTCACTAGCGATGAAAAAGAGGCGTTTACGAAAATGGGAAAAGGGGCACCCATCAGATTTTGATAGGGGCTTTCAGAAGAGGTGAAAAGGGGATAGGTCCCTTATTAGAAAGGAAAAGGGGCACGTATCATTATTAAAAGGGGAATTATCAGAGTTGAAAAGGGGCACTGACCAGATATGAAAAGGGGCGCTTATGAAAATGTAAAAGGGGCACTTATAATAAAGGAAAATGTGCATTTGTTGAATGAAAAGGGGGCATCGTTCAGATTTTTAAAAGGGGCAGTTATGAGAAGGGGAAGGGGCTCTTTCTTTTTAATGGGGGCACTTATCATAAGTAAAAGGGGCACTTATTAGAAAGGGAAAGGGGTAGTTATGGGAAGGGGAAGGAGCTCTCTCTTTTTAATGGGGGCACTTATCATAAGGAAAAGTGGCACTTATTAGAAAATAAGAGGGGCACATGTTAAAATGAAAGGTGTGCTTATCCGAGTTAAAAAAAGGGGTAGTTATTGAAAGGAGAAGGGGCACTTCTTAAAAAGGAAAAGAGGGGAAGTTGTCAAAGTAAAAGGAGCACCTCTCAGTTTTGAATAAGGAAATTATCAGAGGTGAAGGGGGCACCGTTCAGATTTTTAAAAGGTGCTGTTATGAGAAGGGGAAGGAGCTCTTACTTTTTAATGGGGGCACTTATCATAAGGAAAAGGGGCACTTATTAGAAAGGGAAAGGGGTAGTTATGAGAAGGGGAAGGAACTCTCTCTTTTTAATGGGGGCACTTATCATAAGGAAAAGTGGCACTAATTAGAAAATAAGAGGGGCACATGTTAAAATGAAAGGTGTGCTCATCCGAGTTAAAAAAAAGGGGTAGTTATTGAAAGCTCAAGTTTAATTTAATTTAATTTTGTCGGTAATTGGGGGCTAGTTTTGTCGGTAATCGTTGGCCTCTACACCCCCACCCCCCCCCCCCCCCCACTAAAAAAAGGTCTAGCGACGCCCCTGACCATTATATATCATTTTCTAAGTGATGGGACTCAAAATGAAGAGTTTGCATCTCTCTGACGAAATACTCAATCTTTATGTTACTACTTGAAAGTGTGTCGTCTTATTTCGGAGTTCATTATAATAAAACACTACAGTTTGCAGCTATCAGTATTTCGAAATATATCCAATTCTTTTACTTTATGGTTGTAAAATTTGGCATGTACGTGCATGTATGTATGCATGAATAAATTTATGTACATGTGTTTGTGTATGTGTGTGTTTGTTGTTTGTTCGTGCGTGTGTGTGTATGTGTGTGTGCGTGTGTGTGTGTGTGTGTATGTGTGTGTGTTTGTGCGTGCGCGATCGCGCGCGCTTGCGTAAATTAGTGTGGGCGGGTGCTCGTGATGTATGTACGTGTGTATGTGATGGCTATCGCCGATCATCCCCCCCCCCCACTATGTGTCTTTCACGTGTGTAATTAGAAAAATTGTTTAAAGAAGGTACATCAGCTTTAGTAGAGAACTTTGGACTTCTTCTCCACATTTTGGGGGAGAACAATTTATTCTAGCTTCATGGGTAACAGGAACAACAATGACAAAAAATACGAAATGACATCACTGATAGCATTATCGATTTAATCAATGATACAGCAATTTTCCAACTGTCTTTACAAATTAACATTAAAGGTAAAGACCAGTAATGGTCATGCGATTGCATTGTGAAAGAAACGTTGTGGAATCGATCAGAAAAGGTCGATCATCTAGCATCTAGCATCTGCAAGGTTCTGGAATCATCAAAATGATAAGAAATTTGGCTCATTCTTCGTAAAGTTACAAGCACTATACACAGAAAGATGTATATGGGACTACCCTATCTCTCTCACCAGACCATGAGAGAAATAAATTTACCAAATATATGAATTAGTAGGCGGTTTCCCGGCAAATTTTTTATCATCATGTATTAGTCAAAACATATTCTTTCACATGATTGGTAATGAGAGCTTCCATTTCATTTTTTGAAATTGGGGCGTTGCCAATACTGGTCTTTACCTTTAAGACAACTATCAAAATGACCGTATCATTTAACTGCGATGCCTTGATTGCCTTCAGTACCTGTTACGAATTGTTACAGCAATAAGAGCTGTGTAATTAAACGTGATCAAGTAAACTTTAATGATAAGAAATCAATCATCACAGAAGTGCAAACAACTTAAACTATTTTAGGGGGAAATTGAACCGTTTATAAAATTCATGTAAATCAACTGCAACAGACCTGTCTGCACTGGCTGTTGTATATCTACCGTAATAACTACCTGAATGACGCTTTTAAGGAGTTCGGACAAACTCATCGAGAAAATTGTCACGTTCCATCAACATTTTGTTGACAGGTTGACAAACGGGAGTGCCACACCCTTTAAAGTAGGGCAACGGGTATTAATTTGGAGCCCAGCACTGCACATTCAGGATAATTAGTTTCAGTGACAACGTTAGTAGATATTCGGTGTTTTGTATTTACTCAAGCAGTCTTTGGTAAATGTTAAGTTAATATTATCAAAGACTGACCCTTGAAATCTGTGAAATTTCAAAACTGTTGCATAAGGTTAATACTGACGTGATAATTATTAAGAAGGCAAATTACGGAGGAATAATGGAGATCAAATTGTTGCCTATCTTCATTTTCATCAGCCAGGTAAGTTCTCATAAGCATTCAAAAAGTCGAGTATTAATAAGGTAAAACGATCTTTACATTGATAGTGATCATGATGTGACTGACGGCTTTAAGTCCTCCCCAGTGGACTTGGTATGGAGGTTAACGCCTTACCGAAGGGCACGAGAGCTTTGACTTGGATTCAAATCCCGGACCCCTCGGTTCCGAGACCACTGCTCTACCCCTGAGCCATTGCGCCTTCCCTCTTTATATACATTCGTATATATAAATCAAGAATTTGAGTACAGATATCAATACGTTTATTTCTTTGAATATAAAAGTAACAGTTTTACGTATTATTCAAAATGGTGACATTTCAAGTAAACATAAAAGGATATTTAATATTGCCGCCGTCCTTACAATAATCTGTAATAAGTTGTAGGCCTACAAATCAAATATCTAGATATCGCTACATTTATACCATAACTTCTATTGTCAATAATTTATAAACGGTCTTTTTAATTACTGTTTCTGACAAGTACATAGGCTTATCTCTTTTTAATCATTTAAAACATTAGAATTTCCTTGCACCATGTATGTCAAATAATGATAATCCTTGCATTTGTTTTTTTTTAGGTATTGATCGACAGTACAAGTGGGGGAGAATGCATTGGACTCAGCGCTGACGTCGTTTGTGAGGTTAGACATTTTAAAATCTATAATTGATACACCACATAATATAATGATCAGGATGATATAGATTCCGAATCAACTATTGGGCAAATCCAAACTATTTCGTCGCGTGCATTACCGACCACATCTAGATTTTGTGGTATTTCTGACGATTTTAGCAATTTGCAATAAACTAACATTTTGGGTGTCCGTATATATTCATAATATCATAATAAATTATATTTTGTTAACGTATTGGACATCATTATGACAAAATACATTGCCGGATTGCAACATGCACCTTGTAGACAAAATACGCTTTGTATTTGGTTCTTACTGTGACGGCAGAACATTAGTGAAGATTTCATATATTTCGAGACGATTTTAACTTTAAAACCTAAACAGTAAGCACAGAGTGGCATATGCGAAGAAGAAACAAGTTAGGGTGGACTTATTGTTTTTAAAGTTAAATTTGTTTTAAATTTCATGTAAATAATAACATTTAAAAGAAAATCTTGAGTGAGTGAAAACTGTTACAGTGTTGATGGTCAGCAGATTTCTTTCATGTTTCACATAATTATAACAAACGTGGTGGGCTGAATGATTCTCTTCCGTCGGACGAGCATAGTTTGACTTTTAGAAAACAAAAACATCATAGACCATCAAATTGTCTGTTTGAATTCATAATTATGCTAACTCTGTGTAAAAGTATATGAGTTAACAGATGAGTCTTTCTCTTGTTATATTCTGATGCTACAATCATTCTCATATGATATTAGTGTGATGGATATGGACGATGTATGAAAGGAACACTTGAGATTGACCCCTGGTTACAGTTCGCTCTCAAAACGCAACGAGAAATTCAGGTGAGAAATTGCCTTATTCCACATTTTGGAAATACAACGAACATTATCATGATAATGATCAGTTGATGATGACAATGTTAATGATAATGACGACGAGGGCTGAAATAATAATGATAAGGGGAAGTACTTGCAGTGGTGATGATACTGGTAGCTGTGGTACAGTTAACTAACTCTTTCAGAAGTTTTGAACTTAAAGAAACCGATGATAATTAAGTATCCTTCAAATTTACAAAAAAACTTTTAAATCTTCATAATATTTCTTCAAGATTCATTCTATTATTCTAGAGTACACAATTCAATATATTACTTTGTTCAAAATGTTATTGGTTTATTTTGTTCTTTTATAATATCTGGTTTTACTTGGAACTCCAGGCTATGCCATTAATGCCACTGTGACTGATTCGTCTACAAAACTCATGTCGCATTTGGTTGCCATCATGTAAATGTTTATTTTCATCTCGTCCCTTGTTGATTTTATATAGATTGATCTTGCCATCGACAGGATGCAAATCTTTGATGTAAGTACGCCATTTCCAATTAACTTCAATCATATACGTATTTGATACAAATTTTAGTCATTTTTGATTTTCAAACACAAGTCAATTCAATTTAATTCAATCAGGGTGTATTAAAACATGACTGGTAGTCAAAAGACTGAATTATACATGCTTTTACCGTGCACGTAATTATCCGTATATAAATTGAAACAATATTAAAACATTTAATACTGAATGTTAAAGGTACACCAATTAGATTACATTGATAAAATTGTAATTACGAAATGAAGACACGCAAAGTTTATCACATTGGACTGTCTGTGTTTGTCATAACATGATTAGCCACATTCAGATATAATAATTACATAAAGTCCAGATATGATATCAGAGATTGTTTTAATAAGGTTTCCGGTCCCCTCGTTGTTTGTTTAGTTTAGTAAAGAGGTAAATATACAATATTATACAGTTTATAAATGCAGAACATATTTCATACAACTAGGCCTACATGGACAATATTTATATATATATTATATATACAATTGATACAAAATGATAGGATTTTAAATATTAGTACTTTTAATCTTCTCACATACAGGCTCACAATGCATTTAACAATCGAGCTTATGGAGTTGCCTACGGAGGTATGTAAAATATTATTTAAAGCAACTTTTTCAATCAAAAAAGTCAAAGATGTTATGTAACATAAAGATTGGGCTTTGCTTCTTTTGAATAGACACACAATCATAACAAAAACCCTCCTTACCCCTCCCTATCCCGCTCTTCCCATTGCACCTAATAGACAACTTAAAGGTAAGATTTTAACACCATCAACTAAAATGGGGAATTTGAAGTCTGACGTGTCTTTTGAAGGTAGATCCAAAATACATTGGGAATTCTGATTGGGTCACTGAACCTGTCATAAATTGACAGATCACTATTGATTATGATGAATCACTACCATATATTGTGCACGCTTAGTCGCTATCGGTGATTTTAAAATGAAGTTACTGAACATTGTGATGATAATGGACCTATTCAATGTAACCTTTGCACCCCCCCAACAAAAATCTTTTTCCTGTCTTCTAGCAAATGATACATGTCAATGGCCGCCTCCGTATGATAACGTTTGCTTGGGATGGGCCAATCATGAATTCAGTATCATCGACATGTTAAACATGGGAGTCAGAGCTGTGGAAATAGACAACTGGTATTGCAATGGTGAGGTAAGCACGCTGAGAAGACATTTAAAAAAAAAATGACTAAGAGGCGGCACCCCCGGGGGCTAGGGGGGCACAGTCCCCCCCCCCCCCATTTTGTCGAGTACCCCAAATGTGCCCCTCTTCCTTCGACTAATGACCCTTCTCCTGTGTAAGAGCCCCTTTTCAATTCTTATAATTGCCCCTTTTACTTTGACACTTGTTCTTTCTATTTCTAATAAGTGTCCTTTTCCCTTCTGATTTGTGCCCCATTACCTATTTTCAAAACTGTACCCATAATTTAAAGCGATTAAGAGCAATTTTTTCGCAAATTTTTACAACGCTCAGTCTTTCATAATGAAATTGTGCTTGAAACCCCATAAAAAAAATGTTTGTTCCTCTTTATAAGATCTAATCGGCCGCAATGCGACCTCACAAATCATAAATGGTTATTCAGACCATCACATCGAACTGCAAAGTATAATGTTTAAGCAGTATCTTAAGGTCTTGAGATGGCTCCTACTAAAGAACTCCCCGGTAGGTAGCAACATAACGAAACGCCCAATTCCATACCCACCCCCACCCCCTCGCCGTCGACACCCCTCATCTTTATAGATAGATTGATAGTTTATTGGTTTCCACAATATCTCATTTTACAAAGAGTGTAACAACATATTGAAAATGATTATAATATACATGTACATACAATACCGGTACACACTATTCAGAATATTGTCCACTGAGTTGAACTTAAGAGATATACTGGCGGAGCCTATGGAAAAGCAGAGCTTGTTGGGATAGGCTCCTTAAACTACGAATGACAGACAAATGACAGATAGACAGATAGACAAATAAACAGATGGACAAATGACAGATAGATGTCAGTTAAGACTCATCCTAAGCTTTGCATCTCTAGGACCGAATTTTCATTCTTTTTATATTTTCCGCCGAACTTGTTGCTTGTAAATCTCAAGAGAGATATTCTGATCCTTAAATACTTTCCAACTTGATCTTAAAGGCATGCATTTGTGAATACACAACATGTTAATTTTCACATATTTTTTAAATTTCAAATCGTAGACATAAATTATTTGACCACAAAAATATATCTTTAGAAATTACCAATATAATGTTTCACTCCTTTTTTATTTAGATGCGGATTGCACATTTGGGAACACAGCGTGCCATAATTTGCGGAGATTTCAACGTACTCTTTTCTGACGTCATAGCAGACATTGGCCAATGGATGCACGAGCCTGGACATGAAAATGACTTTATTCGAATCTATATCAATGTATGAAAGTATTGACTTTACGAGAATTTTGATTTATTAAATGCTTATGTATATTTTTGTATTATAATCATGCAACCTTCGTATTTCTTCATATTTTTGTAATAACGTTGTGTGAAAAACGAATCACCATTCTATTATTTTGACCCAATACGAATCGTTTTCATTTTCGTCTGAGTTTACCCCCAAACTGGAAATAAGCTTAAGGAACATACTTTTTCAATTATTTGCGATATTAGATATTCATGATTCATCAAATAATTGTATGAATTTCGATGCATTAATGAAATGAAAGTTCAAACAGAAAAATAAGCCAATGCAGGGTGCCAACGTTAATTTAAAGTTTATCTCATTCCTGAAATAAATTTTATTACATCTGTCTATTTTGAAACTTAATATATTTGGGGATTTTTTTTTATTAAAGGAAAAGTATGAACAGGGTTACGATGATGAAGTGAATGGTCCACTGGAGCGTTATCTGGGTCATGATGAGATCTTGAGTCCTGCTGATCTCAGAGATACATACAGAGGGGTGTACCCGACGCTTAGAAGAATGAGAGAGGTAAGAGTTAGGCCGAGGGTGCATGTAGCCGATTTAAGGGATATGCATCGAGAGGTGTGGCCAACACTTTTAAAGGATTAATGGTTTAAGAAAGGTTTTTAAAAAAAGGGGTAATCAATTAAAGTTAGGACCGTTTATAACTTCTAGTTTTTCTTAAGCTAAATTCGGTATCCCTCTCGTATATTTTTGTTTTTATTCGTCCTCTTCCGCTACCTCATCAGCTTCCTCGTCCTCATTCTCCTCCTTCTCCTTCTTGTTATCCTACATGCACCCATTTTTGTTCTTCTCCTTCGTCTCATTCTCTCCTCTTCATTCTTCATCTCGTCTCTTTCTCCTTCTACTCCTTCTTTTTTTATTTTCATCTTCTCGTTTTCATCTTCTCATTTCTTTTCTATTCCTTTTCCTCCTTCTTCCCCTTTTTCTTACCTTTTCCAACTTGTTGTTTCTCCTCCTTTCTTTTTCTTCCATTAATTCTCCTCACTCGTCTCCTTCATTTTTTCATGAATGATAAGAAGAACAGACCGCTTTTAGCGATATTTGGTTGAATGTTTGAAATGAGAGGAATATTTTGTTTTCAATTATTAATTTCCATCAGGATGGTAAACGAGTGTTCGTGGTAAGCGGGGGTGATACCTTACACCAAGGTAAATACATCCATGTTGGGCAGTGTGGCGGTTCAGGAGAGAATAAGGTAAGAATATTTGTACACACACTTAAATGAACAACGAGTTCCATAGTTGGGAAAGAGTGTGATCGTAATGTGCGATCCACGTATCAAACACTTTATTTACACCATGTGATACCTTTGGTCACAAAGTGACCACACAATACACTGTGTGTAACCATTGCTAGCTATATTCGGGTCATGCTGTGTGTCGTACATTTCTGTGACTCTTTTTGTGACTATAGTGTGTGTCACATTAACACTGTTCATATATCATACATTGTTATAACGATTGGACCACAAACGGCTCACATATTTAACACCACGAAGGTGTTAACATCCACACCACGGGATAAAAGTATTTTATGTTAACATTTTGTGAGACCCCCTCTCCCCCCCCCCCCCTCTCTCTCTCTCCCTCTCTCTATCTATCCGTGGCTTCAGTATACCACACTGTGTCGTATAATGTTAAACCCGTATGATAACTGTGTTTTACAATAATATTACACCACCACAGTTGTCCAAATAAACTGTGCCATCACACAGTGATATATACATTATAATTTTTTTATTTTATTTTTTTACTGTGAGCAGATATCACTACATAATGTTTCATTCACTTTGTCTTCACATTGTGTTACAAACTCTGAATAAAGTATTACACAGTGCGTTAAAACTGTGGTCAAACTTACACAATTGTTCCAAATCACAAAATGGATGTTACACTGCAATTCGGTTTGTGGCGACCAGTGAAATTGTGTATCACTGTGTCACTCAATGCAAAACCAGTATATCCACAGTGTGTTCACATATTCCATACATTTAAAGTATACAAATATGCCTTGTGGTTACAATTTCATACTGTACAAGTAGGCTATAGAATCTATACAGTGTTTCACACTGGCAACTCTACAAATGATTTTTATATCCATTCTTTGGGTGCCACTGTGGTGCGTACATTCCTCCACTCTCGTCGTGCCAACAATGTTTATCACTGTGTCACGCAAGTATTGTAAAAAAAAAAAAACAGTGTTACCACAGTTGTGTTTATACCGTTAACACCAAAGAAAGGTAAATTAAGTGTACTGTAGTCTGAATTGTGTGACCACATTCAAATTTTCCAATAATAGGTCATTTCAACTAAGCAAATATTAACAGACTACGAGGGTAATGGTACAAACTATCTGCCGAGATGCATCGAGGCGATGATACTTTGTTTCCATTGCCCAAGTAAAGGAGGTTAATATTTGTGTTATATCCCACATCGACAATGTCTATTTACAGGGGATTTTACTTAATAAAAAGAACTAGGTTTTCGCTCGCGGTGTTCTGATTCTGCAGACAGCTTAGCTTCAGCATTTGACTTTTCCAACGCTTAAAATTAGGCGTCGTTGACTTGTACACTGACATTTCGCGTAACCTACTTTACTATGCTTATTCAATGGACAAGTGGGGCAACAGCAAAAAAATTCTGTACAAAAGTACTATCGCAGGGAGATAGTACTTATCTATCATTGATCATGTGACCTCGTTTAGACCAATCAGATTACAAGATTCTTAGTATGCGGGATATAATCTACAATGCGTTTCACACTCTTTATTTAATTCTTTCGCCTAGTTCACCAACTACCCACAATGTGGCGGCAAAACGGAGACATACTGCAGGAGATTTCGCGGTGACGCCACACATTACGTGTAAGTGATATCTTCTATCAGACCAGTGTCCCATTTTCAGACTCAGATTAAGATTCGTTTATTCTACAATTTTCAATTAATCGTTAAGATCTTACTCTCATGGTTTTATAGCACTATCAGTAATCTAGCCTCGGAATAGGTTTAGAGTAAATGGACACCGAGTCACCGACAGATGAAACTTGTTGGGCGAAGTAGAGGAAAAGAATATTACCTAACAAGGGTGCTGTCAAGGTAGTAAGAACTAATTTTATTTCTCTGAAGTCTTATGCAGTTTTGTTTATTTTTTACGTTTTGATGGGGGTGGCACTATTTGGGACTGCTTTGAATTGTTTTTGCAATCGGAATTCATTTCTTTCATTTTTACCCATAGTCGATGGTACTCCTCATTTATGAATGACTTTGTGTCACATAATTATGTGTAATTATTCTTCTCATACTCATGTCGATAAAAAAAAAATCGATTGCTGTACCTTTTGTACCCAGATTCGGCGCCATCTACGACGGACCTACAGCGGTGGGTGCAATCACTGATATGAGTGAAATGGTGAAATGTCGTATCAATCTTATTGCTACAGATATGGTAACCCCTCAACTCATGATCACTGGCGTCTATACGTGGGCCTATGGAGAACCATCAATACAGCTAGATGAAGATTCGTGTGTTATGCTAAAGTATGTATATTTCTAAAACATTGGTGGACAGAAAATGTATTTCAAACTCATTGTCGTGTTTCTATTTGTATTTGAACTCAATTAAATGAGCTTAAAACCGAAGCTACTCTTTGCATTTTGATCAGTAATGAAATGATAATAAGGTCCCACAGATAGACCTTTAACTTGGTCACACCGCGAATACGACTCAACACCGACTGATTCTTGGCTAATCGAGTACTTTTTATTGCATGTGCCTACTGTCGGTCTGATGGACGTTGGTGTAACTTGGGCATTATGTCACCCAATCCGATTTTACGTGCGTCTCTTGGGCAAAAACCATTTGGAAAATTATCAATTCAGTAAACAAACGAAAACCTCCATATATCTATCGGAGAAGTCATCCATTTAAGATGTCGGTCAAAATTCCAATACCATAAGCATATGTGAGTTTTCAATAACCATTTTGACTTACTTGACTAACTTACTTGACTTAGGTGCACACAGGACATCCCCTTACTCCCCTACGAGAAATCATGCTCTGTTCTGATCTGTCCTGGGCTTGTTGCTCTGCCTCTTTTTAACAAGCATAAAACTATAATTCCTGCCTGGTACACTTTTTCTCCACATCACAGCCACGAAGACTCTCGTTGGTATACGTCATCTGATTGCGACCAATCATTGAGCTACGCGTGTCAAAGTTCAACTGACCCGAATGACTGGTTGGTCAGCGAATCTACCGGCCCCTATGACGTCACGCGAGAATTGTGTCCCATTGGCTATAAGTTCAGTCTACCACACAATGGATTCAGACAACAGAAGGTTAGTGGTCTTCAAATTTGTGAGTGGAAAGGGGTGGATCTAAGATTGTGTTACCCGGAGTGGGACTTCCAAAAAATAATATACAAGAGAAGGAAGAAAATAAAAACGATAATGATTTAGCTTGAAACACAACACTTTATACAATAACGAGGAGACCTAGAACGTGATTTTAGTTGGGGTTGTAGTGGTTGTACTATAATATCCCTTCGTATTTGCAATTATATTCGTTTTTTTTTTCTTCTTTTATGTGGTTCTTTTGTAGTTGAAGGAGGCGATGCAAGGATCTTCTGTATGGCTAAACTTCACACCTTGGCTGACGGGTATCTTCCCCGTGACAGAAGCCCCTCTCACCAGCCCCTCGAGAAATTCGGCATATAACTTTAAATCCACTTGGACCTCTTCTTTAGTCGTATTTCTTACTGCGGCTGTTAGCTTAATGTTTTAGGGCAATGTTTTTCAACCTGGGTCCAGCAAGACATCTCCAGTGGTGCCACGAATGAATTTTAGTAATACATATATTATACACTCGCATCGCTCGCTCGCAACTTTTAGAAACAGGATGATTTTTGGCAGCAAAGTGCCTGAATACCTCCATATTTCAGCGACGAGGTGCCCCAATAGGCTTTTATTTGACATCGAGGTACCTGAATATATTACATCTTTTATATTAAAATTACATTTTGATCACGCTCGTTCACTTCACTCACTCGCAACATTTAAAAACAGGATAACTCTGAGCAATGAAATGTCTGAATCTCCTCATATTCTTGCATCGAATAGGCAACATGAAATGACTTTTGTATTCATGTATTCTGTAACGGAGTGCCCGCACACTAAATTCTGTACTTCATCTAGTGTGCTGATTTAAAAGTAGATTTTTTGTCATATCAAAAGTGAATTTGGGATTGGAGTGACGCGAAACTTTTTTTTTTATCTTAAAAGAGTGCCGTGACTAAAAAAAAAAGGTTGACAAAAGTTGGTTTAGGGATACATGGGGGCGTTGACGAGTCTCGCCCGAAATCAACTTCCCCATCTTTAAATACTTTATTGTAGTTAATATGTAATTTCATCAAAAAATACTTGATGATAATTTGTTATGATAAATCAAATGTTGTAATAACAGTCTGCCACTCTGAGATTCTTGTTAGTTGATATTTCAATTTCATGTAATGAGATTTAAAATGTCGATAGATTACGAGTTGTGTAAATATTTGATGGAAGTGAATATTACAAATAAAGGGCCTCTGTTTTAAATATAAATATATATGTTTATGTATATAATATAGAGAGATGAAAATGGGTTCTAAGTTCAGAAAAAATGAAATTGGAGACATGTGTAGTGTTAGAGTTTGAATAAAAGTACTTATTAATACAGCTTTTAGGAGCAAACAGTTAGAACAAAATACATGAACATAATTACAAGTGTGAAATAAATACATATTCGTCAACTTCGTCATTTTCTTGGGTAAAAAGCAGGTGTCTTCATTAATGGGAGAGAGAGGCGGAGAGATGAGGAAAGAGTGAACGAAAACAAGGACGACAGATGGAGAGGAGGGAGGAGAGAGGTGCAGTTAGCGGGGGAGAGAAAACAGGAAAGATTAAAAATGAAAAGACATGAGACAGAGAGAGAGAGAGAGACAGACAGACAGAGAGAGAGAGAGAGTAAAAAAGAGCCATGAAAAGAGAACAGATATAAGAAAAAAAATCATTTTGTACATGGAGACTACAGTATGGATTTCCATTTGCTTTAGAATTAAATGTATATGAAATTGTATAGGAATTTACAAAAAGGCATATGAGCATAGAATTCAGGCTATCTAATATCGATGTTTGTGTCTTTCACGTGTGCAAGGCAATTGTTTAAAAAATGTACATAAGCTTTAATAGAGAGCTTTGGACTTCTTCTCCACATGTTTGGGGAGAACAATTTATTCTAGCTTCATGGGTAACAGGAACAACAATTACAACAAATACGAAATGACAACACTTATAGCATTATCGATTTAATCAATGATACAGCAATTTTCCAACTATCTTTACAAATTAATATTAAGACAACTATCAAATGACCGTATCATTTCACTGCGATGCCGAATTGTTACAGCAATAAGAGCTGTGTAATTAAACGTAATCAAGTAAACTTTAATGATAAGAAATCAATCACCACAGAAGTGCAAACAACTTAAACTATTTTAGGGGAAAATTGAACCGTTTATAAAGTTCATGTAAATCAACTGCAACAAACTTGTCTGCACTGGCTGTTGTATATCTACCGTAATAACTACCTGAATAACATTGGGAGCCCGACACTTCAGTTATTCGGTTTTTTGTATTTACTCAAGCAGTCTTTGGTAAACGTTAAGATAATATTAGGGACTTTTAGATTTGCGTGGACTGATACGTGTGACTTCCATTCAAGGCAGTGCATTAAAAGGACGTCGATAGTAGCAATCCCCATTGTCTTCGTGCGAATCTAAAAGTCCATATTATCAAAGACTGACCCTTGAAATCTGTCCTATGTGAAATTTCAAAACTGTTGCAAAAGGTTAATACACGTACTGACGTGATAATGCAAAATTACGGAGGAATAATGGAGATCAAATTGTTGCCTATCTTCATTTTCATCAGCCAGGTAAGTTCTCATATGCATTCAAAAAGTCGAGTATTACTAAGGTAAAAAGATCTTCACATTGATAATGATCATGATGATGAAAATTGTTTTACCTGTTTGCTAAGAAAGGATGCATATTCTTGTAAGTAGGAAAAGGTGACTGACGGCTTTAAGTCCTCCTCAGTGGACTTGATACTGGAGGTTAACGCCTTACCGATCAGGGCAGGAGAGCTTTGACTTGGATTCGAATCCGGGACCCCTCGGTTCCGAGACCACTGCTCTACCCTTGAGCCATTGCGCCTTCCCTCTTTATATACATTCGTGTATATAAATCAAGAATTTGAGTAAAGATATAAATACATTTATTTCTTTGAATATAAAAGTAACAGTTTTGCGTATTATTAAAAATGGCGACATTGCGAGTAAATTTAAACGGATATATAATATTGCCGCCATCCTTACAATTATGTTGTATTAAGTTGTATAGGTCTACAAATCAAATATCTAGATTTCGCTAAAATTCTACCATAGTTTCCATTGACAATATTTGTTAACGGTCTTTTTAATTATTGTCTTTTACAAAACATTTCTTAATCATTTAGAATATTTTGAATTTCCCTGCGCCATGTATTATTTCGAATGATTATAATCCTTTGCATGTTATTGTGTTTGAGGTATTGATCGACAGTACAAGTGGGGCACAATGCATTGGACTCAGCGCTGACGTCGTTTGTGAGGTTAGACATTTTAAAATCTATTATTGATACACCACATAATATAGTGATCAGGATGATATAGATTCAATTCAATTCAATTCAATTATACATGTAAGTCAAATCCAACTATTTCGTCGCCTATACTTGAACTCTCAAAGTATATGTTGCCTTTTTTTCATGGTCTAATACTTACCGAAATATGCTAATAATTACTTTTCATCGGATTTAAAAACAAATTACTGTCTATGCTATAATGTTAAATTAAAATATCATACTTATGCAACAACGTTTTCTTGAACGAAAAGCAAAGCAAAACAAAATAAACAAACCATTCTTTTATTAAGAGGGTACCAAATACTTTGTATATATGTTTATACATGTTCATACTTACTTCTTTTTGTCATTGTCTATACTCTTTGTATTATGACCGTGTTCTTCTATCTTTGTCTAGTAAAGTATTGTCTTGTCCCTTTCTCGTCTGTGTTGGCATCCCCCTTTTTCTTTCCCCTATTTTGTAGTTCTTTTTGTAGTTACAGATTAGTTAATTTAATTACTCATTATTCCTAAGTTTCATTTGAGGTGTTCACACTTGTACAAGCATTGCTTTTTAGTGGACCCCTCTGTTTCCAACATGTATTTCTTAAATTTGTTTTAAATGCTTATAATTGATTTGTAATATTTTGTTGGAAACATGAGTAAATTTGAAATCTTGAATCTTGTTTATTGCTGTTATGAATTTGTGTCCAAGATTTTGTAATTAATATTATTATTATTATATATATATATATATATTTGTTAAACTATAATGTACCTCATTGTGTTTAACATGGACTCATGGAAGACCACCATTATTGGTGATAATGAGTCACCCTGTTTAAATATCAGAAATAAATAAACAAATAAATAAATGTACCGACCACAACTAAATGTTGTAGTGTATCTGACGGTTGTAGCAATTTGCAAGCCCTACTAGACTTTGGATCAGACCATATATCAAGTAAACTAACACTTTTAGTGTCCATATATATTTATAATATCATAATATTTAGTACGTATTGGACATCATTATGACAAAATACATTGCCCGGCTGCAACATACACCTTGTAGACAAAATACGCTTTGTATTTGGTTCTTACTAAGATGGCAGAAAATTAGTAAAGATTTCATACATTTGGACACGATTTTGGCTTTAAAATCAAAACAGTAAGCACAAAGTGGGAAAAAATGCGAAGAAGAAAATAGTTAGGGGTAAAGTTTGTTATAAAAAAGTTTTAACAAAATAATCTCATTTAAACGAAAATCTTGAGTGATTGAAAACTGTTACAATGTTGATGACGGTCAGCAGATTTATTTCAGGTTTCACATAATTTTAACAAAAATAGAGGGCTGGATGATTCTTTTCCTTCTGACGAGCATAGTTTGTTATTTAGAAAACAACGGTGTCACTAAAAATGACATTAAACTGTTGCAATTTAAAAATATCATTGCCCGCCAAATTGTCTGTTTAGAGTCAGAAGGATGTTAACTCTGTGAAACATGATATGAGCTAACAGATGAGTAGTTTTCTTGTTATATTCTGATGCCACAGTCGTTCTCATATGATATTAGTGTGATGGATATGGACGATGTATGAAAGGAACACTTGAGATTGACCCCTGGTTACAGTTCGCTCTCAAAACGCAACGAGAAATTCAGGTGAGAAATTGCCTTATTCAACATTGAAAATACAACGAGCATTATCATAATGATGATAATGTTAATGATAATGACAACGGGGGATTGACATAATAATGATAAGGAAAATTACTTGCAGTGGTAATAATACTGGTAGCTTTGGTACAATGTACAGTTGACTAAAACTTTCAGCATTTTTGAACTTAAAGAAACTGATCAAAATTAACTATCCTTCAAAATTACAATGAACTTTTATATCTTCATGATCTTCAAGATCCGTTCTATAAATATTGTAGAATTCACCATTCAATATTTCATTTGATTCAAAATGTTATTGGTCTATTGTTTTCTCTAATAATATCTGGTTCTACATGGAACTCCATGCTATGCCATTGATAATTCATTACAACTGATTCGTCTGCAAAACCCAATATCAAAAACTCATGTCGCATTCGGTTGCCATCACGTAAATGTTTACTTTCGTCTTGTTCCTTGTTGATTTTATATAGATTGATATTTCTATCGACAGGATGCAAATCTTTGACGTAAGTTCACCATTTCCAATTAAATTCAATCATATACGTATTTGATACAGATTTTAGTTATTTTTAATTTTCAGACACAATTCAATTCAATTTAATTCCATCAGGGTGTATTAAAACATGGCTGGTAGTCAAAGACTGAATTATACATGTTTTTATACTGTACAAGTAAAATACAATATATATACAAATTGTAACAATAACACAATATGTAAAACTGAATGTTAAAGCTACACCAATTAGATTACATTGATAATATTGTAATTACGAAATGAAGACACGTAAAGTATCACACTGGACTGTCTGTATTTGTCATAACATCATTAACCACATTCAGATATAATTATTACCTAAAGTCCAAATATGATATGAGAGATGATTTTGAAGGTTTCCGGTCCCCTTGTTGTTTGTTAAGTGTTGTACATTGAATTTCGTTTTGGGATATGTGAGTACTCGAGATTGTGTTGTATAGATTACTCTAATTTATGTTACTAAAGAGGTAAAGAATATGCAGTTTAGCAATGAGGAACATGTTTTATACGACTACATGGATAATGTTTATGTTTATAAAATGGGTTCAAGAATGTAGCCAATGAGAATCGTCGAAATGGATCACGTGTGCGTCCAATAATTTTTACCGTATGCACGGGGAGTGCATTTTGGTGGTAACAACCGTCAATTTCTCGACTTTATACTAATATTGTTAGACCCATCTTATAAAACAAATAACACATGTTTTTAGCTTGTACATTAGTGAAATGCACTACACTTGGGTTAAATCTAATGAGACGTACAATGAACTCGACAAGTCTCGTTCAATAACCTCCGTGCAGGGCATATTCACTAATGTACTCGCAAACATGTATTATTTGTATATTATTATATAATTAAAACAAAATGCTAGTGCATCCGCAAGCCTATACTGTATAAAATGCTAGTGTTTTAAATGTTAGTACTTGCCATCTTCACACAGGCTCATAATGCATTTAACAATCGAGCTTACGGACTTGCCTATGGAGGTATGTAAAATCTTATTTAAAGCAATTTTTCAATAAAAAAAGTCAAAGATGTTATGAAACATAAAAATTGGGCTTTGCCACTTTTGAATAGACACACAATCATAAAAATATATTTGTAAATAAGCTAAGTCTGGAAGTGGCTCTAGGAGGTTTCCAAGATGGCACCTTACCCCTCCCTACCCCTACTTTCACATTGCACCAAAATGGACAACTTAAAGGTAACATTTCAACAACAGCAAAAAAATGGGGGATTAGAAATCTGACGTGTCTTTGAAGGTAGATCCGAAATACAGAAATAGATCTCTGTAATCACTACCATAATATGGTACACGTTACTTTGTCGCTATCGTCAGATTTTTAAATGCTGTTACTGAATAGTGTGATGATATTAGGTCTATTCAATGTTACAGTAACCTTTGCACCCAAAAAATAATCTTTATCCTGTCTTCTAGCAAATGATACATGTCAATGGCCGCCACCGTATGATAACGTCTGTTTGGGATTGGCCAATCATGAATTCAGTATCATCGACATGTTAAACATGGGAGTCAGAGCTGTGGAAATAGACAACTGGTATTGCGATGGTGAGGTAAGCACGCTGAGAATACATTTATTTTTAATCATGGGCTCAGAGGCGGCGCTCTCGGAGGCGAGATGGGGGGACACAATGCTCCCCCCCCCACACTTTTTCAAGTACCCCAAATGTGCCCCTCTTCCTTCGACAAGATACCCTTCTCCTGTGTAAAAGCCCCTTTTCATTTCTTATAATTGCCCTTTTTACTTTGACACGTGATCTTTTTCAGTTCTAATCCTTTTCCCTTCTGAGCTGTGCCCCATTTCCTATCTCGAAAACATGTATACCCCTAATTTGAAGCGATTTAGAGCAAATTTTCGCAAATTTTACACAACACTCGTTATCAGTCTTCCAGGATGAGATTGTGCTTAAATCCCCATCAGAAATGTTTTTTCCTTTTTATAAGATCTAATTGGTCGCAATGCGACCTCACAAATCTTAAATGATTATTCAGACCATCACATCGAACTGCAAAGTATAATGTTTAAGCAGTATCTTGAGGTCTTGAGATGGCTCTTTCCCCATAACTCCCTGGTAGGTAGATATAATGAAACGCCCAATCCCCTACCAACCCACTCTCCGCTGACACCCCTCATCTTCATATTCTCCCTCAGATAGACGTCAATTAAGACTCACCCAAAACTTTCGATCTCTTGGACACAAACTTCATTATTTTTAAATTTTCCGCAGAACTTATTGCGGAGCTTGAAACTACAAAGAGAGAGAGAGAGAGAGAGAGGGAAGGGGTGCGGGGTTTTGAAAGACCAGGGGTTGGGAAGATGGAAGGAAGAGAAATAGTGAGAGTGTGATGGAGTTAGAGAGAGAGGGGGAGGAAAGGGGGAGGGGAGAGCTAATGCTAATTGATATACGGGGACACTCAATCATGATAATCGAGAACACCTGTTAAAGAAGTGAAGGAAAGGTGCTTATATTCTGAACCTTAAATACTGCCCATCTTGGTCTTAAAGGCACGCATTTGTTAATACACAACATGTTATTTTCACATATTTTTTGAACGCCAAAGCGTTAACATTATTTGAATACAAAAATATATCTTTAGAAATGACCAATAAAATATTTTACTCCTTTCTTATTTAGATGCGGATTGCACATTTAGGAACACGGCGTGCCGTAGGTTGCGGAGAGTTCAACGTACTCTTTTCTGACGTCATAGCAGACATTGGCCAATGGATGCACGAGCCTGGAAATGAAAATGAGTTTATTCGAATTTATATCAATGTACGAAAATAATGACTTGATGAGTATTTTTTGATTTAATGAGTTTGCATATTTTTGGATTACAATCATGTATCCTTCGAATTTGTTAATACCGTTGTGTGAAAAACGAATCACCATTCCATTATTTTGACCCAATACGAATCGATTTCATTTTCTTCTGAGTTTACTCCCAAACTGGAAATAATCAGGAACATACTTCTTCAATTATTTCTACTATTAGACATTCATGATTCATCAAATGATTGTATGAATTTTGATGCACTAATGAAATGAAAGTTCAAACAATAAAATAAGCTTAGGCTGCCAACGTAAATTTAAAGTTTCTCTTAAAGTTTCCTGAAATAAATGTTATTACATCTTCATGGCATACTTATTTAAATTCTCCACACTGATTATGCCTACTTTGAAACTTAATATATTTTGGGCTTTTTTTGTTAATAAAGGAAGTTTATGACCAGGGTTTCGATGCTGAAGTGAATGGTCCACTGGAGCGTTATTTGGGTCATGATGAGATCTTGAGTCCTGCTGATCTAAGGGATACATACAGAGGGGTGTTGCCGACGCTGAAAAGAATGAGAGAGGTAAGAGATAGGCCGAGGGTGTAGCCGATCTATAAGAGATACTCATCGAGTAATAGTTTAAGAAAGGTAAATAAGGGGGTAATCAATTAACCTTAGGACCGTTTTTGACTTCTAGTTTTTCTTTAGCTAAAATAGGTATCCCTCTCGGATATATTTGTTTCCAATCATCCTCTTTACCCCATCAACTTCCTCGTCCTCCTTCTCCTTCTTATTACATGCACCCATTTTTTTTCTTCTCCTTTATCTTATTCTTTCCTTCTCATTCTTCATCTTTTTTTCCTCCTTTTTTTAATTACTGTTTATCTTCTCGTGTTCAACTTCTCATTTCTCTTTCTATTCCATTACCTCCTTCATCTTACTTCTTTTCCCCCTTATTCTTCCTCCTCCTTTTCATTTTCTTCAACCAATTCTCCTTACTCGTCTTATTTTTTCTTCGTTTTTTCATTAATAATTAGAAGAGCAGACCGCTTTCAGTAATATTTGGTTGAATGTTTGAAATGAGAGGAATATTAATTTTGTTTTCAATTATTTTTTTCCATCAGGATGGTAAACGAGTGTTCGTGGTAAGCGGAGGTGGTACCTTACACCAAGGTAAATACATCCATGTTCGGCAGTGTGAAGGTTCGGGAGAGAATGAGGTAAGAATAATGTTCAATATCCTACACCTAAATGAACAAAGAGTTCCTTAGTTGGAAAAAGAAAGGTCCACAGTGTGTCCATAGTGTAATCATAAGGTGCCATCCACGTATCCAACACTTTTTGTACACCATGTGATACCTTTGGTCACGCAGTGACCACAAAATACACGATGTGTTACCATTGCTAGCTTCATGTAAAAAGAAGAAAAAACGAGTGCCCAAGTGCACAGTGCGGGTCACACTGTGTGTCGTACATTTCTGCGACTCTTTATGTGACCATAGTGTGTCACATTATTCACTTATCATATGTCTCACAGTGTTATAACGGTTTGATCACAAAGGGTTCACATATTTAACACCACGAAGGTGTGAACATCCACACCACAGGTCAAAATGTTATGTTTACATTTTGTGAGACTCTCTCTCTCTTTTTTTCCCTCTCTCTCTATCTCTTTCTCTCTTTCTCTCTCTCTCTCTATGTGGCTACAGTGTACCACACTGTGTCGTATAATGTTAAAATCGTATGATCACTGTTTTTTTACAAATACAGCACCACAGTTGTCCAAATATGCTGTGCCATCACATAGTGGTTTATACATTATAATATCTTTTTACTGTGAACAGATATTTCGGCATAATGTTTCATTCACTTTGTCGTCACACTGTGTTACAAATTGTGATTAAAGTATTACATAGTGCGTTAACAATACATTGCGGTCAAACTTACACATTTGCTCCAAATCCAACATGTTACTCTGCATTTCTGTTTGTGGCGACCAGCGAAATTGCGTATCAATGTGTCACACAATGCAACACCAGTATATCCACAGTGTGTTCGCATATTCCATACATTTAAAGTATACAAAATTACAAGTAGGCTATAGAATCTATACAGTGTTTGACACTGGCAACTCTGCAAATAATTTTCATATCCTTCCTATGGGTGACACTGTGGTGCGTACATTCCTCCACTCTCGTTGTGCCCACAATGTTTATCACTGTGTCACGCAAGTAAGGTTAAAAAAACAGTGTTACCACAGTTTTTTTTTATACCGTTAACACCACAGAAACGTGAATGAACTGTACTGTAGTCTAAATTGTGTGATCACTTTCAATGTATCCAATAGTAGGTTATTTCAACTCTACAGTTTACCATGTATTTCGCACTCTTAACTATCTTCATTGTTTTGTCTAGTTCACCAACTACCCACAGTGTGGCGGCAAAACGGAGACATACTGCAAGAGATTTCGCAGTGATGCCACACATTACGTGTAAGTTATGTTCTCTATCAGACCAGTGTTCTATTTTCAGATTCAGATTAAGATTCGTATATTATACCATTTTCAAATAATCTTTATGATCTTACTCCCATGATTTTATAGTACTATCATTAATCTAGCCTAGAGTAAATGGGTAACCAACAGAAGAAACTTGTTGGGAGTAGTAGAGAAGAAGACCTAATTTTATCTCTCTGAAGTTTTATTCAACTTTGTTTATTTTTACCTTTTGATTGGGGTGGCACTATTTGGGACTGCTTTGGAATGTTTTTGCAATCGGAATTTATCTCTTTCATTTTTACCCATAGTCGATGGTACTCCTCATTTATAAACGTGTTACATAATAATGTGTTATTATTCCCTCTTATACTCAAAATTGTCTGTCGAAATAGTTACTTTCAAGCAATAATATTTAGAATATGCCCTATTGAATGTAGCCTTGAATACTTGTCTCATTCACATTACCTTAATTATTTTGACAAACCACTGTAATATCCACATCTTTTATACATTTCTAAAACTTATATGATCAATAATATTCATTTATGATTTTACTATTGTTATATTGCTTATGTATTTTGATGTTAAGACATTATAATATAAATATCCGATTACTTTGTAAAACAGACAATATCAGTCTTGAGCTGCTTGTCATGTTTTTTTTAATATACAAATTAAATTTAATTAAAGATAATACATAAAGATGTTTTTAAAGAAAATAGTTCTTCACGTATTCTTCACAATATCAGCTCATGAATAGTATATTTTTAATGGTAGATGCTACCTAGAGTTTGCAAAATATTGAAAGCCTTGCTACCTGAAAATTATTGATGAGTTTTTGTCTTCATTTAGATTCAATGTCATCTATGATTGGCCTTCAGCGACCGGCCGCGGAATCTTTAAAAACCGTGATAATACGGGCATGACGGGCGAGACGCAAAGACGAATATTTGAAAAATAGCAGCGTTTATGATTGAGCCTATGATTATGTCATTAGAAGGCAAATAACGGAGACTGAACTCGTTAAAATATTACAAATTATTACATGTTAATAAAAATATAAAATTGCTGTACCTTTTGTACCCAGATTCGGCGCCATCTACGACGGACCTACAGCGACTGGTGCGATCACGGATATGAGTGAGATGGTGAAATGTCGTATCAATCTTATTGCTACAGATATGGTAACACCTCAACTTATGAAGACTGGGGTCTATACGTGGGCCTATGGAGAACCAGCAATACAGCTAGATGATGACTCGTGTGTTATGTTAAAGTAGGTACATTTCTAAAACATTGATGGACTTAAAATATATTTTACACACTCAATTAAATGAGCTTAAAAACGAAGCTACTCTTTGCATTTTGATCAGTAATGTAATGATAATCAGGTCAGTGGTTAGCTCAGATCATGTAAAAATGAAATCAACAAATCACAACAGAGAAAAGAGAGAATTTGTCGTCCCACAGAAAGACCTTTATTAGCTCGGTCACACCGCGAATACAACTCAACACCGAGTAATTTTTATTAGGTCTATTGTCGATCTGATGTCCGTTCTGTTGGTTATTAGGCCTGCCAATCTGATTTTTACCTGGATCTCTTGGGCAAAAACCAATTATCAATTCAGTAAACAAACAGAAGCCTCCATCGATCTATCAGAGAATTCATTCATTTTTTTAATCAGATGGAGGTCGAAATCCTAGTAACATAAGCATTTGTGAGTTTTCAATAACCATTCATAATTCATGACTGGTACACTTTTTCATTCACATCACAGCCACGAAGACTCTCGTTGGTACACGTCACCTGATTGCGACCAATCATTGAGCTACGCGTGTCAAAGTTCAACAGATCCAAATGACTGGTTGGTCAGCGAATCTACCGGCCCCTATGACGTCACGCGCGACTTGTGTCCCATTGGCTACAAGTTCAGTCTACCACACAATGGATTCAGACAACAGAAGGTTAGTGGTCTTCAAATTTTTGAGTGGAAAGGGGTGGATCTAAGATTTTGTTACCCGAAGGGGGACTTTAAAAAATGATATGCAAGAAAGGGCAGAAAATAAAAAAAGGATAATGAATTAGCTTGAAACACAACTATATATATACAATAAAGAGAAGACCTCGAACGTGATTTTAGTTGTGGTTGTAGTGGTTGTACTATAATATCGCTTCGTATTTGCAATTATATTCGTTTGTTTGTTTGTTATTTTTCCTTTTTTGTTGTTCTTTTGTAGTTGAAGGAGACAATGAAAGGATCTTCTGTATGGCTAAACTTTACACCTTGGCTGACGGGTAACTTTCCCGTGACAGAAGCCCCTCTTACCAGTCCCTCAGGAAACTCAGCACATAACTTTAAACCCACTTGGACCTCTTCTTTAGTCATATTTCTTACTGCGGCTATTAGCTTAATGTTTTAGGGCAATGTTTTTCAACCTGGGTGCCGCAAGACATCTCCAGGGGTACCATGAAAGAAATTTAGTGATACATACATTATACACTCCCTTCGCTCGCTCGCAACTTTTAGAAACATAATGATTTCTGGCAGCAAAGTGCCTGAATACCTCCATATTTGAGCGACGAGGTGTCCGAATAGCCTTCTATTTGACATCGAGGTACCTGAATGTATTACATTTTTTATATCGAAATTACATTTTGATCACGCTCGTTCACTTCACTCACTCGCAACATTTAAAAACAGGATAATTCTGAGAGATGAGATGCCTGAATCTCCGCATATTCGTGCATCGAATAGGCAACATAAAATGATTTTTGTATTCATGTATTCTGTAACGGAGTGCCCGCATATATTTAATTATGTGCTTCATCTATTGTGCTGATTATAAAGTAGAATTTGATCATATCAAAGGTGTCTTCTTCTTTTAAGCTCGCTTGCTCGCGAAATTTAGAAACAAAATGTGCCTATAGTAGATAACACTTGACAAGTGTCAGAGTGATGCAAATTGAATATTCTGTAAATAAATTCGGGATTGGGTGCTCTATCTTTAAATACTTTATTGTGTAATTTCATCAAAGAAAAATACTTATTAAATGTTGCATAAAACAGCCTGCCATTCTGAGATTCTTTTTAGTTGACTTTTCATGTAATGAGATTTAAAATGTCGAAATATTACGAATTGTCTATTATTTGATGGAAATAAATTACAAATGAAATGCCCCTGATTTAAATAAATAAATAAAGAAACTGTTTTAAAAAAAACATATTCGTCAACTTTTAACATTTTCTTGGGTAAAAAACAGGTGTCATCATTGACGGGAGAGAGAGGCGGAGAGATGAGGAAAGAGTGAACGAAAAAAGGACGAGAGATGGAGAAGAGGGAGGAGAGAGGTGCAGTTATAGGGGAGAAAAAACAGGAAAGATTTAAAATGGAAATACATGAGAGAGAGAGAGAGAGAGAGAGATAGAAAGTGAGAGAGAAAGAGAGAGAGAGAAAGTGAGAGAGAGAGAGTGTGAGAGAGAGGGAGAGAGAGAGAGAGGGGGGGAGAGAAGGGGGAGAGCGATGAAAAATGAATAGTTATAAGAATTAAAATCATGACGTATATGGAGACTTCAGTACGGATAGGTTATCAAATTTGCTCTAGAATTAATGTATATAAAATGGTATAGGAATTTACATAGAAGCATAGATTTCAAGGGTATCGTATATCGGTGTATTATGTGTGCATGGCAATTGTTTAAAATGGAAAACAAACTTAGATAAGTTTGGATTTCTTCTTAACATTTTTTGGAGATCCTGGGTTCGAAACCATTTCGATGTGCGCTAATGCATTCATCCTCATTATAAAATGCCTCAGAGAGGACTTAAAGTCATTGGTCCCCTGGTTGCTTACTTACAAGCAAGCACATGGTTTCTTAGCAGTAAGTTTAAAAAAAACAAACATTGATTATCAACCTTATTTTTTCGATAAAAGAGACGGTCGTGGTAACTATGGACCCGTTATGCTTTCTTATGATGAACAGAAACATACATAATATTAATTAAGTTTCCCTCACGAGTTGACGAATCAATATTTTTGTCTTTTTTTATTTATTTATTTTTTTTTTTTCCAATTTCAGTTGCGTGTTGCTATTTTTTTGTACTTTTTGTTGATCGTTCAACATCATGTTCGGATAGGGATTAAAGGTTTTAGGTCCACGTTCTCCTAACCGCCATATGATATGGAGTATCACCGCACTTATATATCGACTAAAACATACTCCACATTGATTACAGTTACTGGTTAGAAAGAAACGTCTCCATATATTTAATCAAATAGCATTCATAGTATAGATTATGACTTTGCATTGAAATACCGTCCATAACACGAGAAATGAAAACTGAATATTTTCCGGAAAATGCGGGACATTTCTTTCAAAAGTAGAGACATATTTTCCATGTTTCAAGAAAAAAATATTGTAAGTTGCGTTACACCTGACATACAGTTACATATCCTGAAAATCGATATTCATGAGATGCGAGTCATGTTACCGGATCTCTATTTTTGTTCTTCCGGGGAATTCCACGTCATTTGTGCAAACGATGGATTGTTACAGCTGAGGTATTGTAATAGTGAAAAAGGTGGAAAATGTAGCGATGATCTTTGATAAGTCTTTGGAGGGATCTTCAATCTGTGCAGTAGTATTAAGTAATAGTAGAAGTAGCAGTATCAGTAATAGTAGTAGTAGTAGTAGTAGTAGTAGTAGTAGTAGTAAGTTATAATAGTAGTAGCAGTAGCAGTATCAGTAATAGTAGTAGTAGTAGTAGTAGTAGTAGTAGTAGTAGTAGTAGTAAGTTATAATAGTAGTAGCAGTATCAGTAATAGTAGTAGTAGTAGTAGTAGTAGTAGTAGTAGTAGTAGTAGTAAGTTATAATAGTAGTAGCAGTATCAGTAATAGTAGTAGTAGTAGTAGTAGTATCAGTAGTAGTAGTAGTAGTAGTAGTAGTAGTAGTATTAATAGTAGTAGTAGTAAGTAGTAGTAGTAAGTAGTAGTAGTAGTAGTAGTAGTAGTACATGTAGTAGTAGTAGTAGTAGTAGTAGTAGTAAGTAATAGCAGAAGTAGTAGTATCAGTAATAGTAGTAGTAGTAGTAGTAGTAGTAGTAGTAAGTTATAATAGTAGTAGCAGTATCAGTAATAGTAGTAGTAGTAGTAGTAGTAGTAAGTTATAATAGTAGTAGCAGTATCAGTAATAGTAGTAGTAGTAGTAGTAGTAGTAGTAGTAGTAGTAGTAGTAAGTTATAATAGTAGTAGCAGTATCAGTAATAGTAGTAGTAGTAGTAGTAGTAGTAGTAAGTTATAATAGTAGTAGCAGTATCAGTAATAGTAATAGTAGTAGTAGTAGTAGTAGTATCAGTAGTAGTAGTAGTAGTAGTAGTAGTAGTAGTAGTAGTAGTATTAATAGAAGTAGTAGTAAGTAGTAGTAGTAAGTAGTAGTGGTAGTAGTAGTTAGTAATAATAGTAGTAGCAGTATCAGTAATAGTAATAGTAGTAGTAGTAGTAGTAGTATCAGTAGTAGTAGTAGTAGTAGTATCAGTAATAGTAGTAAGTAGCAGTAGTAGTAGTAGTAGTAGTAGTAGTAGTAGTAGTGGTAGTAGTAGTAGTAGTAGTAGTCGTAAGTTATAGTAGTAGTAGCAGTATCAGTAATAGTAGTAGTAGTAGTAGTAGTAGTAGTAGTAGTAGTAGTAGTAGTAATGGTAATTTAAATTGATATAATTTGTAATGCAATTTCTGTTTCCTTTACTTATCAGCTATTTTCTTCTCAACCGCTTAGAGGCAATTTGCAATTTGCGGTATACAAATATGGTGGTGGTAGTTATACACCGGAGGTAGCAATGTCAAGAACAGTGGAGGTGGCAGTTGTTGTTGTGATGATGATGGGAGTGATGGTAGTGGTGGTGGTTATTTCAGAGATATTGTGGGATCCGACATTTTTGACATTTTCCATAGATGTTAGTTCTTTTGCAATTCAACCTCCCCCCCCCCCTAGTTGTTAGGTGTTTTTTGGAAATAGTTGGTCCTGAAGAGGTTATATTCAGTAGAGGTATTTGTTCGGGAGTAACGGCCCATGCAAGCAGTGGTTCTGATCATGCTCATATGAGCCAATCTGACTGTATACTATAATGATGAATATACGCCTCTTCTTTCCATTCTATTTTAAAGCCATGAAGGTTTGGTTGGTATACGTCCACTAACTGTGACCAATCATTGAGCTACGCGTGTCAAAGTTCAACTGACCTGAATGACTGATTGGTCAGCGAATCTACCGGTCCGTATGACGTCACACGAGACTTGTGTCTCATTGGCTACAAGTTTAGTCTACCACACAATGGATTCAGACAACAGTAAGTGGCATCGTGGTCAAACAATAAATAAACAAAATTAATAACCTATATATTATATGGAGATTGAGTACCACCCCCAACAACAAACAAAAAACAAAACAGAATCCCCACCCTGATCAAAGAATTTGTCCGCTACTGATTCATTAGGAAATACCCTAACAATCCTGACAAAAAATTGCTAGTAGTAATATTTTCGTTCGTCTAAACTTATCTTTTCAAATTCATGTTGTTCATCGCGCTGTCATTTCTTCTCTGTTAACACGATATCGTAGTTCATTATTCATTTATAACTTTTCAGTCACATGTTGACTTCACTGTTCATAAAACACACCAGTAATGAAACATATTGCGTTATTTATTGAATACATAAAGTAATGAACATAATTAACAGAGAGAGGGCAGCAGTCAAGAATAATAAACCTTGCCGAAGAAATCTCGCCAAAGGAAACTAGAGCGATGTTACGTTTAAATGTGACACCATTTGTTTTGTTTAAATTGTTGTATTATTTATGTGTTTACTATTTTGTAGTTAAAGGAGGCAATGAAAGGATCTTCTGTATGGCTAAACGTGACACCTTGGCTGACGGGTAACTTTCCCTTGACAGAAGCCCCATCATACAAGCTCCTATACAGTGCGTCCCAGAAAAAACGAAACCGAGAAGTATCGATGTTTTATCATAACTTAATCACAACCATAATTAATGAATGATACATATTTGGAAAGCTTAGAGTCTCCTCTTTCAGTTGATGCTACTCAGATGATGCATATTTTACGCATGAGTGATTAAAAGCAATTTGAAGGAAGGAAACCAAAAAGACATTTGGCCGGCGGTATCTGAATTTCGAAGAAAAATTTACATTTCTAGAAAGTTGAGTTCCTGCCCTTTCATATGACACCTCAATCAGGAAAAATGAGCGAGGAATAACCAAGTTCTGTTTGTTTAAAGAAGCCCTTACATTTTCATAATTTTAACAAACGAATTCGTTTTCACTGGGTGCCTGCCGTAGCAAAAAGCAGATTTGAAAAAAGACTTAACTCCGTTTCGTTGACAATCAGCCATGCATGAAGACTCTCATCTACGGCTGATTGTCAACGAAACGGAGTTAAGTCTTTTGTTAATTTCGTTTATTGATACGGCAGGCAGCCAGTGAAAACAAATTCGTTTAATAAAATTAATGAAATGCAAGCACTACTTCAAACAAACAGAACTTTGTCATTCCTCGCTCATTTTTCCTGATTGAGGTGTCATATGAAAGGGCAGAAACTCAACTTTCTAGAAATGTGAATTTTTCTTCGAAATTCAGATACCGCCCGCTAAATGTCTTTTTGGTTTCCTTCCTTCAAATTGCTTTTAATCACTCATGCGTAAAAAATGCATCATCTGAGTAGCATCAACTGAAAGAGGAGAATCTAAGCTTTCCAAATATGTATCATTCATTAATTTATAGTTGTGATTAAGTTATGATAGAACATCGATACTTCTCGGTTTCGTTTTTTCTGGGACGCACTGTATATCAAATTAAAGTATATCAACAAGCAGGATATCAAGCGATGTGTTTTCCTGTGTACAATATAAATATATACTTATTTAAATTAGTTGTGTCATGAGCGGTAATCAATGTGTTAAGAAGCGTTTTATTTTCTTCTTCAAACAGATACAGGGACCTTTTTTTTAATCGATCCCATTTGTTATCACCAATTTAGTAAAAAATCATTATGACGTAAAAATTAAACTCTGGAAAATTCATACAAGGCAGTTGTTTAAAAATGGCACACAAGCATAACGAAGTATAAACTTCTTCTCAACAGTTTGTTGAGGGATCCTGGGTTAGAAACCAACTCGATGCGATAGTGAAGCATTCATCCTCATTACCAAATGCCTCGGTAAGGACTTAAAGCCACTGGTCCCCTGGGTAGCTTGCACTTACAAGCACACACATGGTTTCTTAGCTGAAAGGTAACACATAAACCATCAACCATTGATAAAAGAGACGGTCAAGGTAACTATGGACACGTTCTGCTTACTTATATATAATAAACCTACATGAATTATTTAGTATTATTAAGATGTTGATATTACTGTAAACATGTTAATGTTATCATTAACATGTTAATAATATCAATATGTTAATATCATGAATTGGCATTCCCTCATGAGTTGACCAATCAACTTTTCTCTTTTTTTTTAATTTTGAAGGGAATTTTTCCCTTTTTTTTTTTTTTTTACATTTTAGTTGCGTTTTTCTATTTTTTTGTACTTTTTGTTGATTGTTTACGTCATATGTTTAAAGGGCATAAGGTCCACGTTCTCCTAACCGCCATATGCTAATGAGTGTCACCGCGATTATAAATCAACTAAAACATATTCCACCTTAATTACGGTTACTGGTTAGAAAGAAACATTTCCATATATTTATATGGTTATGAGTTTACCTTGGAATACCGTTCATAATACGAGAAAATAAAAACTGAATATTTTCCTGAAAATGCGGGACAGTTCTTTCAATGTAAAAAACATATTTTCCATGTTTTAAGGAAAAATATTGTAGGTTGCGTTTGATCTTACATACAATAACATGATACTGAAAATCAATATTCATGAGATATGAGTCACGTTACCGGATCTCTATTTGTGATCTCCCGGGGAATTCCACGTCAATTGTACACACAATGGATTAATACAGCAGAATGGTATTGTAATAGTGAAAAAACGTGGAAAATGTAGCAATGATCTGTGATGAGTTTTTGGAGGGTCCATTCAATCATTCAATCATGTAGTAGGGTTCATGATTCAAGCTATGTAGATGTTAAAACAAATATATATGTACAGTAGGCTTGCGGTTGCACCATGTGAGGGGGGGGGATTATATATGGTAGTTCTCTTCATGAATGCTTATACAAAACAATGTTGTAAAAATAATACTGGTAATATAGTAGGAATCGTAGCAGTGTTATTATTATTATTATTAGTAGTAGTAGTAGTAGTAGTAGTAGTAGTAGTAGTAGTAGTAATAGTAGTAGTAGTAGTAGTCGGTGATGATGCTGTTGGTGGTGGTGGTGGTAGTGATGGTAGTAGTGGTGGTGGTGGTGGTGGTGGTGGTGTGGTTATTTCAGAGATACTGCGGGATCAGACATTTTGACATCGACATTTTTCATGGATTTAAGTTCCTTCACAATTCACGTCTAAATTTGGCCAATTTATTTATTCAACATTACATCATTCATAGCTCCGAACCTATATAAGAAGAGAAAGTTTACTCCCAGAGTTTACTTCATGGATGTTACCCTAAACTAGATTGTAATAGAAATAGTAATAGAAATATATCTACCATGATTGGAAATTGGATTGAGGAGACACATCTTTACTACCGACTATCTAGAATACAATAAAAGTTGAATTTCATTGGTTCGTTCGTTCGAGCGTTTATTCATTTCATTTTCATAAAAAAACGCATCAAAAGTAAATGTTCAGTTTATACGAATAACTTCAAATGAAAAAGGAGAACAAAGGAAAAGCCAATATTGGCCTTGTTTAAAAAAAATCCCCTGAATATCGTAATTTACATTAGTGAGTATATATTAGTTAAAGATATCACAAAAGACAGCGATAAACACAATATAAAGACAAACAATTACAAAATCATGTGTGAATAATGTAAAATTGGAGGGGGTAAAAAGGTTTGGAAGGTAAACTCAGCGGTACTCAGAATACAAGGTCAGTTGAAATTGTTTTTTAAACATTGAACTGTTTTAATATAGGCGTACGACTTGAGGTATAGAGTGTTCCATAATGCTTGGCAAAGTATTTCTTACATATTTGTTATAGAATGAACTCTTTACTTTCCATAAATGAAACGTGTTGCTAATAATCACTACCTGTACAAATACGTAGAGCCTTCTTTTGTAATTTGAAGAGGGTATCAATTTTTCCATGACACGAATTATACTTTTAATTGCCTTTTACCTTGATAATTATTTTTCCTACACTCTATACAGGTTATCAAACGAGCATCAAGCACTCAGAAAAGATAAAGGAAAGCAAACAATAATATCAAACAAACTTTGTACCTGTGTATTATCCCTTTTAGGCTTTTGTAGACCATAAGCAACTGAGGAAATTGTATTCAAATGTTAAATAGAGTATAAATCAATAATAATAATTACAAAGACTGAGATATTTTTGAAGCATTATAGCATGTTTAATATGTAATACTTATTCATTGGTGTTTTTTAAAGAATAAAATAAACTGGTTTTATTCAGGGTGGAAGGCGAGTGTGTCTTGATATGCTTTTCTACGATAAGTCAAGAGGTCCAACCCTTTAGCTATCAGATAATAATATGCATATAGCTACTCCTTGACCCGTTATAATGTATATACTAACTATCATGGATACCATACGGTTTTATGCCTTTTACGTTCTCATTGTACATGTAAGTTTTAACGCATTCCACCGATTCTTCATGCCTTTTGCAAACAAGGCGTCATAACTATGCTAGATGTAGGGCTACGTCTGGCGTGGCGCAGCCTATGACGCACCATGGTAAGGCTCGTTCAGATAGGAACGGCAAAACCGCGGCGTTTTTTTTTTTTATGATGACGCTTCGCATTTCGATATAATCACACATATCTCAGAGTGTACAGGCAAGTTCTTTGTTGCTATTCATCTGCACGTTAAAACAAAAAGTGGCGTTTTTGTTGTTGCTTTTGCGGCGGTTTTACGCGCCATTATCTGAACAAGGCTTTAGAGAACAATTCAAAAGTTACTTTGAACTACTAGCGTATGCACTGGATGCCTTAATAATTGGTGCGGGTAATTACGCAATAAAAATTACCCTTCGTGTGCATTAGGAGCTTTCTCAAATCAGGGGTCTGTTAAAAAGAAAAATAAAATTTTGGATAAATCGGTTTTCATTCAGCACCTCAAGCTGTTGATTCTCTTATTAAATGAACCGTGGGCAGGTATTCTGCTTAAAATATAATATTTTAGGCCTACATTTATATCGTATAGAATGGGCAGAGAAAGAGAAAGGGAGAAATGAAGAGGGATATGCAGATGTGCTAATACAGAATTACAGATGGAGAGGAAATTAGGAGGAGGGAGGACTGAGAATTCAATGGAAGACACTGAAAACGGAGAGCACTTTAAAACTTCCGCATCTCTGTCTACGTTGCATATCAAAATGAGCCCCCCTATACCTCCCTGTGATAAAACGGGATTAATCTGCCTTGTTCTGCATTATTTTTATTTTGATAGTATTTTGATATACAATTTTACTGATGGAATATAATAGGCCTTGATCGGTTGTACCAGCGGCACTGGCTGCATCGGACTGAGTGCTGATGTAACTTGCCAGGTAAGTTAAACAATAGTAGTCTTTCTCAGATGAAAATAAATGTTTTTTAAATGTCAATTAATCCTAGTGATTATTTAATTTGTTGTGGTATTACGATGCTGTTGTTTTGTTTGGTTATATATTCAAAGACGTTTGTGCAAAATATACATAATTGAACCTTTGTTAGAATTCAACCCCAAATAAACTCATATCTTATCAAGGTTAGATTGAGGGTGATCATCAAAGGCCTAACATGCTTTTTGAATCCCATAATTATTACTATAACATATCAATGCCAGCAAACCGAACGGGCGAATATGAAACGATAAATTAATATTAAAATAATGTTTTAAAAGGTTTGTATACAGTCTCTCTAAATTCTTTTGTAATTCATATGGACATACACGCCCAACCTTACACATTTAAATTCAATTTAAAAAAAAAAAAAAAATCCTAAAATAGACGGATTATCTCATTATCTTCATGCAAACGCTAATTCTCACCATCTCTTCATTTACCCCCTTTCTTCTCTCTCTCTCTCTCTCTCTCTCTCTCTCTCTCTCTCTCTCCATCCCTCTATCTCTCTCTATCTCTCTCTTTCTCTTTCTCTCTCTCTCTCTCTCTTAGTGTGATGGATATGGACGGTGTATGAAAGGAACGCTTGAGATTGATACCTGGTTACAATTCGCGCTTAAGACACAACGAGAAGATCAGGTTCGTGAAAAAGTCAAATTAATAATTGGTGGCTAAAGATTAAGATGGTGACAGTGATGATCACGTTGGAGATGATTGATGAGGGTGGTGATGATGATTGCAGATGGTGATGGTGATACTAATGACGATGGTGGTGGTGATGATGGTGATGGTGGTGGTGGTGATAATGGGGGTGGTGACGCTGATGATGCTGGTGGTGCATGATGATGGTTGTGGTGGATGTGGGGATGCTGATGATGGTGGTGATATTTATGATATTAAACCAAGTTGTTAACGGAATCAAAGATTGGCAAAGAAAAAGACTATTATCTAGAATTATTATTGTAGAATATCTTGACTGATGATCGCGTCCATGATAATATTATATATTTCTGCATATTTTGATATTCTGCGTTCATTTGTGTGTGATTGCATTGTTTATTTCTTCTTAACTTTTCAAACTCATCAATCGGTGAATTTTCCACGAATTTTTTTATCATCGACTAGGTATTTCATCGATCTGTGCTTATTATATTTCTTGTGCTATGAAGATACAGGAGGAGCAGATATTTAGATCTTATTTTATGTTCACCCCATGCACAGATGGACATCCCTGTTGATCAAATGCAAATATTTGATGTAAGTAATGATAATGCAGAAATCTGTCTATCATTAAAAAAAAAAAATAATGTGGTCAATATTTCTGATGGTTTATTTACGTATACAGCAAACGTGAATTGAACTTCGTTAATGCATTGATTTTATGAATCAATAATAAATGAAAATGACTAATTAACAATAATAGTCGATATTTCTATAGCGCACATAATTATCCACCACACAAAGGTGCTCAAGGTGGTCCAATATTATCCGGCTCTGCTTTATAGGCTACCGTTTTCGGTGCTCACAGCATTCGAGGAATTCCTTCTTACCCGTTTAACACCTGCAGTGTATTGTTGATAATGCGGTATTTTTTGTCCTTGATAGTTTATTCAACTATAAAGCAAGATAAATACAAAAATCACCGAAATTAGTGAATTGAACTCATTTTTGTTATTGATTTGTTTTTCTTAATACATTGAATTTATACAATTTCCCTAAAAGATTCAACTCCTTACCTAACACGTTAACGTAATTCATGGAGATCATGATGATTTTTTCAGAATTTGTAGAATGAAGTCTAACATTGTTTTATTCTATCCAAACCCAGGCACATAACGCATTCAACAACAGGGCATATGGACTTCTCTATGGAGGTAAAAATATTTATCTTTGAAACAAGATTTATTTTTACCTTTGGATGAGCGTATGTCTTTCTAATTATATGGGTACATTAAAACGTCACAATTTGCTTGACTGCAAAACATAGATTTACAGTTTATGTAATGATTAATGTCGGGATTTTATAAAACAACTGCAGAAAAGGATTTTTTTTATAAAAATAAGTTATTATTTTTTTGTATTCATATTATTTTTTTCACCTTTAGATTATACATTGTATAGTTCATTCTAATTTTTTTAAAGCACCATCTTAACATGGCAATACAGTATTTCAACCTGATACGTTTTTATTTATCAATTAATCTTATCTTCTAGCCAATGATACATGTCAATGGCCGCCTCCGTATGACAACGTCTGTTCAGGATTGGCCAATCATGAATTCAGCATCATCGACATGTTAAACATGGGAGTCAGAGCCGTTGCTATTGACAACTGGTGGTGTGATGATGCGGTGAGTTACGGAATAATCACGGTCCTCTTTTATCAATTTTAAAGCTCAAACACACTATAATTATATGCAGCCAATTTCGGCTCTCTTTTTATTTAGTGTTTGTTGGTTGATTGGTTTGGTTTGTTTGTTTGTTTTCTGATTTCTTTTTAGTGGAAAGACAAATTAGCACGAAATACATAGATCATGTAGGTTGAAGAGTCATAATTATTTGCTATTTTATAAGATAGGGGCATGATAAAATATTAAACATGTCATAGGTTTTTGTATAACCAAATTATAACTGCAGCATGAGTCAATGCATTAAACTTAAAGCGTCTTTTGACCTAATATATACAGATCGTTTATTTTGCATGCCTTATATACTCTCGTCTTTTGTCTAAATCTCCTCATTTTGCACTCTAAGGGTGCGTTTAATCGACAGTTTTTCACCCTAGAATCACGGTTTCTAAAGACGTTTAGTTTAAAACGCAATGCGTTCAAGCGATTTTTTCGTCGGTCGTAAAAATAAACGTGTTTGAAAATACAAACATGAAACGCTGAAAAAGATGCGTTTTGTATCATGATTCAAAAGAATCACGGTCGCTAAAATTCGATTGAACGGACGGAGTTCTCAATCATGATTGTATGACGAAGCCTCTTCCGGTTTGGGAAAAACCGCGCGCCCGCTTTGCATGCAATTTGCGTTCACTATACCATCGTGGCCTGTTCCGTTATGTTATTCCTTGTTTTTCCTTCTATCATTTTTTCTTTCTGTCTTTCCTTATGTTATTCTTTGTTTCTTCCTTCTATTCTTATGTTATTCTTTGTTTTTTTCCTTCTATCACCTTTTCTTATGTTATTCTTTGTTTTTATCATTCTATCATTTGCTCTTTCTGTCTTTCCTTATGTTATTCTTTGTTTCTTCCTTCTATTCTTATGTTATTCTTTGTTTTTTTCCTTCTATCACCTTTTCTTATGTTATTCTTTGTTTTTATCATTCTATCATTTGCTCTTTCTGTCTTTCCTTATGTTATTCTTTGTTTCTTCCTTCTATACTTATGTTATTCTTTGTTTTTTCCTTCTATCACCTTTTCTTATGTAATTCTTTGTTTTAAGCATTCTATCAATTTCTCTTTCTGTCTTTCTTTATGTTATTCTTTGTTTCTTCCTTCTATCATCTTCTCTTATGTTATTCTTTGTTTTTATAATTCTATCACTTTCTCTTATGTTATTCTTTGTTTTAATCATTCTGTTACTTTCTCTTTCTATCTTTCCTTATGTTATTCTTTGATTCTTCCTTCTTTCACCTTCTCTTATGTTATTCTTTGTTTTAATCATTCTATCACTTTCTCTTTCTGTTCTTCCTTATGTCATTCTTTGTTTCTTCCTTTTTTCACATTCTCTTTCTGTCTTTCCTTATGTTATTCTTTGTTTCTTCCTTCTATTTTTATGTTATTCTTTGTTTTTTCCTTCTATTACCTTCTCTTTTGTTATTCTTTGTTTCTTCCTTCTATTCTTATGTTATGCTTTGTTTTTTCCTTCTATCACCTTTTATGTTATTCTTTGTTTTAAGCATTCTATCACTCTCTCTTTCTGTCTTTCTGTCTTTCCTTATGTTATTCTTCGATTCTTCCTTCTTTCACCTTCTCTTATGTTATTCTTTGTTTTAATCATTCTATCGACTTTATCTTTCTGTCTTTCCTTATGTTATTCTTTGTTTCTTCCTTCTATCACCTTCTCATTCTTTGTCTTATTATTGCGATCTATGCTCAAAACAGCAGTCGACAGTCGGCCGTAAACAATTCCAGAAAGCGCGCGCCGAAGTTCCTGGGCCATACTGCGCAGTGTGATGCGCAGTGGTTTGGCTCGCAATGAGCTAGAATTAGACTGTAGGCCATATCAGTGTTAAGGCTTCATTTAAAAAGTTGCGTGGTCTGATGACTGGTGTTAGAATCTAACATTATAAATTGGTTATATGGCTGCTACTGAAGAAAAAAACATTTTGTTCCCCGAAAAAATATGATCCCATTAATGAGATAATCAGCTAATTAGTGAAATGGCATTTCAACAACAGAGGGAGCCCTCTACATTCAATGTCCAAAATAACTTAAAAAATCATTAAAAATCAATCATTTGTCCTACAACACTGTAACCTTGCACACTTATATGAGAATAATTGGGGTTTCCAAAAATGGGGGGAAAATGAAGGTCAAAGGTCAAGGTCAAGGTCAAAAGGTCATTTCCGGCCATATTTTAGAGCAATTTTTCAAAGTTTTTCAAAGTTTATGCATTTGTTTAATTTTTATCAGATTTGTTTCTAATTTGGTACAAATCATTATTGGATGATGACCTTTATTCCTATGATTCAATTTTTTTCTAGGTACCTTAGTTAATGATTTTTGGCCGAGGAGTTCACGATGGTCCCCATGTTCATCCAACAGGTCGCCTCGGGGAAAGGTTACCAAGAAGACCAACAAGCCGGGAGAGCTACAACTTGGACGAATTTCTTCTTGAGCGCGACCAACTCCCATGCCTTCTCCTCCTTAATCAGCTTCTCCTCCACTACATCCTTACAGAACTTCTTAAATGACTCAGTGTAGTGCCTGTCATGCTTCTGCTTGTTTCCTTTCCTTGTCAGAGGTCGCGTGTAATCCAGGTAACAGGTTGCATGGTATTTGACTTCTAAGGCAACGCAATCTTGATGTTGGATGAGCCGTAAGATGCGAGTATTTTGCTCGTTGATAGCCTGCTCTAGAATTCGCCCTCCGTTGACTATCTCACAGTTGGAAAGTGGCTCCTTTACACGCTTGCCTTGCTTCTTTACATCCAACCGTCCACTCTTCTGACAGATGATACACTCTGCTGGGAGTACGTGCACAGAACGTCGGGAACTGGTGGCTGCCTCTCTGGATCGTAGTTCCCTTGGTGGCTTCTTCAGCTCTGGTTCTTTAGATGAATCTGGGGAAATATAAAAATAAAATGAAAAGAGCAATTAAATAATAGATATGTGATACGCATATGTACTTTTTATGCAATTATTATATGTCAATTAATTCTGGGTTTGCAACAATAAATAGTTAGTAATTTCCAAGTGTGGAACACACTAATTTGCTCGCAAAAATAAATTATAATGTAATTGCAAGATGATAAAAGGAGCATTTATTTCAGAAGAAAGTATCATAAGGAGAACAAGAGGACTATTTATGTGTATACCATGCAGTGACAAAAACACACGCTTTATTGCATTATGTAAAACAATCCCTTTAAAAAAGGGTCATAATGGGCCTGCTTTAAATGCTGTAGTTCGGCTCTTTTACAACCGAATATAGGTCTGGATCTTTTTTTGTGAATGAATATTTTTAGTAATTCATATCAAATACATGCATCGGTATGTATTGCATCATACACAGTAAAAAATGAATAGTCAATAACTACAAAATGACAGGCACAATCCAAAATGGGTCTGGATCTCTTTTCGTGAATGAAAATTTGGGCAGCATTCCGTCCCTCTAGGCGCTGGCCAGCTTTATTAGTAATTCATGCATCGGTATGTATTGCATCATACACAGTAAAAAATGAATAGTCAATCTGCAAAATGACTGAATCTCTTTTTGTGTATAAAAATTTGAGCAGCATTCCATCCCTCTAGGCGCTGGCCAGCTTTACTAACAATGTCAATACATACACGGTGGCATGTCAAAGACATTACATCGGTATGTATTGCATCATATTATTATGATGTAGAATCTACATCATAATAATATGATTGTAGATTGTAGTCTATTTAATTTTTCTATTTTTAAATGAGCGCCATTTTACCAATGGCAATGCCTTTTGTTTTGGCAATGATGAGGGGACCATTTTTTCTCAACTCAACTCAAGTCACATCTATCTAATTATAGACACTAACAAACAAGTTACAAGTAACATTGCTAAGGGCTAAGGCTGCTGTGAATGTGATTACACGCGACTACATTTTAAAATTATTAAATTTAATTGCATGTGCCATGTAGGAAATCATTTCTTATTTCAGTTACTTTAGAAAAAAATGAACATGGTTATTGATCGGTTGCTCACATGAATTTTAATCAATATTTGGCACCGTTCATTCATGATCTTGACTTGGGCCTTGCCCTAGGGCCTAAGTTAAGGTTTGGTGTAACATGACTAGATCAAGGCCTAGGGCTAGGCTAACCCTACGGATCGCCAGCGCGGTAGCGCTGGCGATCAATAGAGTTAGGGCTAGCCTAGCCCTGGCCTATAGGGCCTGGCTAGGCCTTATCACAAGTAAATGATCACATGCAATTTCCTGTGAAAATATTGTCAAGTAAACTCACCTTCATCTTCCAGTTCTGCTTTCTCCTGCTTTCTCTTAGCTTGGTCAACCTTTGTCTTATCTGTAAATTGCTGGTAGCATTTTCGATGAAAACCTGCTTGTTGTGGAATTTCAACGCTGTCGGCGTCGCTGGTTGAGTCGATCAGTGCCAGAAATTCTGTTGCAATTTTGGCCTTTTTCCCGTTGGAATATTTCCAAATCGCAGCGCTAGTGAAAACTTTGGCCCACGTTGTTGCATTAAATGCCTTTAAATCATCGTCAGAAGCACTTTCGGAGTGAATAAAACACTTCAATTCTGAACTTGTTGACGAACAAGCAGCCGTAGCGTCGGTCGCCATATTGCTTGTCAACGTAGAATTTGATTGCGATCGCGAACGTGTACGAGCCTGAAAATGCTGCCTTCTGATTGGCCGAAAGTACGTAAACCAGAAGCCAGCGTGTATTATAATAGCAGTTGTTCACGAATAATAACTATTGAAATAAACGTCAGAATTATTTTATTTTCATCGATTTGGGAGCATAATCGTGAGGAGAACAGAGTGTTTATGCATGTTTTATAATATTTGGGAGATTATCATGAATTTTATTTCTAACACCACTGATCAGACCACGCAAAAACACGATACAATTACATGGCCTACCGACTAAATCAGCGTTGATGAAAAATCGCTTGAACGCAAACCGCAGTGACCTTGCTTTTTGTAACGGCGTTTTGAATTGTGATTCATGTTTGTGATTCTAGCTTCTAAAATTCGATTGAACGCACCCTAAAAGATGAGGGTCGCACATTTGGGAACACAGCTTGCCCTCGGATGTGGAAAGTTCAACGTACTCTTTGCGAAAATGAGTTCATCAGGATCACCATGGATGTATGAAGCTACAAATTTTCCGTTGTCAAACTTCATATTTTCAACTGCATTGTTTTAATTGATAGCAATCAACAGGCACTGGGTGTATATTATTTTATAAGATAATATTTGAATAAATAAACAATCCTTAAGCAGACTCTTTTCTTTACAGGAAATATAGTTGCCGGAGACCTAATTTTTTAAAGAAAGAATGAATCAATTTAAACAAATTTTAATTCGTCTTTACATTTAATGACAAAGTCATGTAGCATTTTTCGTCAAGTGGGTATATTTTTTATTTCTATTGAAATATATTTATTCAGGATAACAAGAATCAGATATACATTGTAGATACAAAATCTGTTTTACATCATGGTCCTGAACAGGATAAAAATGTAGTACACGTAAATATACATAATGAAAATCACCAAAGCTCACAAGCAAAGGAAAGAACAGTATAAAACTAACATATAAGGATAATACGCATTAAAAGTAGTAAAAAGCACAAAACAAAAACGACAATGTAATAATTGAAATTAACAGCGGAAAAAACATCAAATCACTTTAATAAAAGGCATTAAAATATCACCCCCCAAAAAAGTTGAGGAGAAAAGATATAAGGAAACTGGTAAAAAGTAAAGGAGGAAAAGGGGAAAGAAAGAAAAGAGGGGAGAGGGAAATGGAGAGAGAGAAAAAGAGAGAGAGAGAGAGAGAGAGAGAGAGAGAGAGAAACAAGCCATGTCAAAGCAGTAAATGAATCGGCATTGTATCACACAGGTTTAAAAAATGTGTCCTTGTACATACGTTTAAAAACATCGATAGATTTAGCATTTTGAAAAGCAGAAGGTAAACTATTCCAGATTTTACCTCCAGCGTACCTAAAACAATTCTTAAAACATTTAAGATTAGGCTTGGGTAAAACAACATTCAGCGTATTGGCAAGTCTAGTGTTAAAACCATGTCTGTCAAAAACCATTTCCACTTCATTGCATAATCGTACTGGGGCTTTTCCATGAATACAGTTGTACATTATACATGATAAAAAATAGTCCCGTCTTGTATCAATGGATTGCCATTTTATTATATTCAAGCTATTTACATCATAATCAAAATTCCCTACGACAATACGTGCAGCTCTTTTTTGTAGTCTTAAAAGAATGTTTCTGTTTTGTAAAGAACAGTTTCCCCATACGGAACAAGAATAATCTATGATTGGCTGTATGGTACATTAATATTCAAAATGGAAGAGTATACGTTTATTCCTCTCAGTATTAAGTTTTGTAAACCACATGAATGAAATATGTACATGTATTCATCATCATAATACAATTTTCTAGTCACGCAGTGTCACTCTCTATTTTCTTTTCAAAATATTTTGAATATCAAGGAAAAGTATGACCAGGGTCACGATGCTGAAGTGAATGGTCCACTGGAGCGTTATCTGGGTCATGATGAGATCTTGAGTCCTGCTGATCTCAGAGATACATACAGAGGGGTGTGGCCGACACTGAGACGGATGAGAGAGGTGAGAGTTAGGCCGAGGGCGTAGCCGATCTATGAGGGATACAAAGGGTACGGTCAACCGTAAAGGGGTGAAACATTATAGGAGGATGGGAGAGGTTTCAGCTGATCCCGGTGACACATAGATCGGGGTTTGACCAGCATTTATGAGGATAAGAGAGGTAGAATGAAGCTGATCCTACACTGAGAGGTGTGGTTATAGGACGTGGCCAATCATATAAGTGGTTAGAAAGCAGCGGGCTATAGGCAGCTAGTCTTTCAAAAACTTTGCATACGAAATGTGTGGCCAACGATATCCGGATAAAGAGAGGTATATGGTTTAAACTATACATAATAAGGGGACATTTCGGGAGAGAGGGGTGAGAGGAAGGTGGGTAACTGTTATAACGGTTTAGCACTTCTTGTGGGTTCTTCTTCTTGTCAAATTCGATGCAATGGAATGAAATATAATACAATCGTACATTATAAGGAACGGATATGGAACATTGCATTTCAATGTGGATCTGGGCCCCGTCTTATAAAGAGTTGATATTAATTGGACTCATTTGCGATTGATATCAATCGCAACTATGCACATAAGAGATAGGGGACTGCAAACTTGCGATTGGTTTATATCAATCGTAACTCTTTATAAGACAGGGCCCTGGTTAATAATATTTCGAATTTCTCTCCCAAGTTGTCTCTACACTGTGAAAAATTTGGGCAATATTTTTCAACACTTTGCCCAACGTTGTGCCAATAGTCAACCCAACCATCTTTTGGGCAATATTTTCGTATTTTGCCCAACAGCTGGTCAAGATTTTCCCAACAAGTGGGCTACCGTAGTCGGGCAGTTGAAGGGTCATATATTTGCCCAAATGTTGGTCAAAATACGAAACAATTATGCATGTGTGAAGTCGGGTACTTACGTTTACCAATATCACTGGGCAAAATATCGCCCAATAGATGGTTGGGTTGACTATTGGCACAACGTTGGGAAAAGTGTTGAAATAATATTGCCCAAATTTTTCACAGTGTATATGCTTTCTTACTTTCATCCAGGATGGTAAGCGAGTTGTAGTGGTGAGTTCGGAAGATACCTTACATCAAGGCAAATACATCCATGTTAAACGATGTGAAAGCTTCCCTTTCAATGAGGTGAGAATGATTTCTAAATTGATGAATATTTCATAAAACTGTTTAGTTTGATAATGTTATTACAGTGACGGTATTTGCGTCAACGTTGAATAGGTACATGCACTAGTAACTATTTTACATGCTTCATCTAGGCCTATGTCATGAAACTTATTTATTTCAAAGTTAGAAATATGAGTTGTATATCAATGGAAACTTGCCAAGCTTCAAATTTTTTCTCATGCAATGCCGTTATAAAATACACATTTGAACAATGCCATTAAAAAATGCCAGTTTGATAAATACAATTGTTCAATTCCAGTTCACGAATTACCCACTATGCGGGGGTAAAACAGATTCTAACTGCAGAAGATTTCGAGGAGACGCAACACATTACGTGTAAGTAACCATGGTAACCATCTTTTCAAAGAAATTAATGTGATGCGTAATATCATCATTGCAATCATCATTATATTGTTGGTGCTATAGAATTTTAGTAATTTGACGCTACGCATTATTAATTATTATACATATATGTTTAACATTATGAACATTAATATTGATTAGGAGAAAAATTACAAAGTAGAGAGTACGATGCAGATGACTAAAGTATAGATGCAGGACACTGTAGTTTCCATTAATTCAATTCGATCGCAACTATAAAAAAATGATTTAAAAAAGAAATCCTATTTATTGGACTTGTCGGTCAATCTAGATAAATCAAAACTGTTAACAAGAGCGGGCCCTCCGTTTTGTACCGCAAATGATTTATCTGACCGCTAGATCAGTTTTATTTCAATTGATAATTATCTCATTATGTGTCGCGGAACCGACATTTTGGATCATCACGGCGTTTGTGATTATAATCATGTAAATGTAATGTAAACATAGAATCCGCAATAATAATTATGAAAACTGAATTTTGCCCATTGTTCTCAGATTTGACGTTATCTATGACGGACCTGCAGCAAACGGTGCGATAACTGATCTGAATGAGATGGTAAAATGTCGTATCAATCTTATTGCTACATATATGGTGACCCCTCAACTCATGATGACTGCGGTCTATACGTGGGCCTATGGAGAGCCATCTATACAGCTAGATGACGATTCGTGTGTTATGCTAAAGTAAGCAGATAAGTTCAGGCAATAGTTTGGATTTCAAGTATTGAGTATAAAATGCGATTGAGATATTAAAGAGATGGAGAGGGTAGAAATAAAAAAAAAGTTGGTGTGATGGTAAAGAGGAAAGGGGAGAGGGATGGAAATTAAGGCAATTCTGTTATAGGTAATAAACCGCACACTAAAATTTGGAAGCTGTCCTAAATATCAAATGGTTTGACTTGTTCGGCCTACTACTCCCGGACAATTACCATCAGCTACCCCTACAACAAATGCTGCCGGACAGCAATCCTGTATGGTCAACTATCCCTGACATTATATGCCGGACACCCAACTCACAGGGAGGTGGTCTGGGAAATGGACATTCACATACGGAGAGTGGATATGGGGGAGGGGGAGGGGGGGGGGGGTACTAGATTAGGATTGGGTAAGTAATGCTTAGGGGTAGTTCTTTTGAAGTAATACTCTTTTGATGTAGTCTTTTCGATAAGCTAATAGGACCAAAGATAGGAAGCATGATTTAATTTTTAAAAATCACTGTAGGCCTATAGTAGACGGAAATTATTTCTACACTCTTCTTCACTCTCATAGCCACGCAGACTTTCGTTGGTATACGTCACCTGATTGCGACCAATCATTGAGCTACGCGTGTCAAAGTTCAACTGATCCAAATGACTGGTTGGTCAGCGAATCGACCGGTCCCTATGGCTATAAGTTTAGTCTACCTCACAATGGATTCAGACAACAGAAGGTTAGTGATCTTTAAATTTGTGAGTGGAAAGGGGTGGATCTAAGATTTTGTTACCCGGAGTAAAAAAATAATATACAAGAGAGGGAAGAAAATAAAAAGGATAATGATTTAGCTTGAAACACAACTATATACAATAAAGAGGAGACCTCGAACGTGATTTTAGTTGGGGTTGTAGTAGCCTTTTGACCAGGCCTCGTGACTCTGGCTATTTTCCACCCCAATCAGCGGCGGAGATGAATCTAGAGACCCGTGGTGAACGCGCGATCGAATGGCGGTAGCCTTTTGCAATCTAGGTTTTACTGCTCTGCATGAATTATTCATTACTTTGAATTTATTGACCAATCAGAACGGCCATCTCCCAGTTGGCTTCGTTCGTGATTCGTTCATTATCAAAACATGTAAGAAAAGGTAAAAGACGTAAATAAGTTTTGCTTATGAGATGAACATATAAATGATAGATACAAAATATCACATTCAAATCTATTTTACATGCAAAATTAAAATAAAATAGGAAGCATTTGATGACTTATGCTAACAAACATAAGTGAGATAATTGGACTTTCCCTGTATATAAAATGAACCAGTCCAACTCCTTTTTCGTTCCATGTAGAGGTCAGTAGTCTTAGCCCGTACGTTATTATTAGTTCATAGTAGGTCCATGTTCGTATTACGTAGAGTTTACTGTGTGTGTGTGTGATGGATACTATATGCTGACGTCATGTGGGGATACGTTCGCTGATTGGACGCTACCATTTCGGTAGAGAATTCCAGTCGGAAACAAAGGTTAACATAAGAAATCCAATCTGGATTACTAAAGGCTACTTGGATGCGCTACTCGCTCTGTCGTTCACTCGGGTTTTCGCGATTAATCTCTTTGTAGTCGCTCGGCGTCCTATCAGACATGTGGCCTTGTTTAAAGGCTAGGGTTGTAGTGGTAGTACTATAACATCCCTTCGTATTTGCAATTATATTCGTTTGTTGTTTGTTTATTTTTTTAATATATTTGTTGTTCTTTTGTAGTTGAAGGAGGCAATGAAAGGATCTTCTGTATGGCTAAACTTCACACCTTGGCTGACGGGTAACTTTCCCGTGACAGAAGCCCCTCTTACCAGCCCCTCGAGAAACTCAGCATATAACTTTAGACCCACTTGGACCTCTTCTTTAGTCGTATTTCTTACTGCGGCTGTTAGCTTAATTAATTCAGTTTAATTGTTTAACCTGAGTGCCGCAAGACATCTCTAGGGGTGCCACGAGAGAATTTTAGTAATACATACATTCCAGGCTCGCTTCGCTCGCCCCCAACTTTTAGAAACATGATGATTTTTGGCAGCAAAGTGCCTCAATACCTCCATATTTGAGCGACGAGGTGCCTGAATATACATCTTTTATATCAAAATTTCATTTTGCCCACGCTCGTTCACTTCACTCGCTCGCAACATCTAGAAACATGATAATTCTAAGCAATGAGATGCCTGAATCTCCTCATATTCGTGCATCGAATAGGCATCATAAAATGATTTTTGTATTCATGTATTCTGTAGCGGGGTGCCCGCACACTTCATTCTGTACTTCATCTAGTGTGCTGATTAAAAAGTAGAATTTTTATCAATGTTGTATTTTGACAATAATTGTATCACTATAGGAAGACGATCTGATTAGATTTTAGAGTACGTAGGTCAAAGGTCGAGGATCATAGTCGTTAGTTGACGTGTAATTTAGGCTTTTTGTTTTTATGATATTTCAGTGTCTTCTTCTTTTAGCTCGCTTGCTCGCGAAATGTAGAAACAAAATGTGCCTACGTGTAGATGACACTAGACAAGTGTCAGAGTGACGCAAATTGAATATTCTGTATATAAATTCGGGATTGGAGTGACGCGAAACTTTTTCTTAAAAGGGTGACGTGACTAAAAAAAAAGGTTGAAAAAACCATTTTTGGGTACATGGGGGCGCTGGCAAGTCTCGACCGAATATCAACTTCCCCATCTTTAAATACTTGTACTTGTAGTTATTGTGTAATTTTATCAAAGAAAAATACTAATTAAATGTTGTAATAACAGCCTGCCATTCTGACATTCTAGTTAGTTGGTTTTTATGTAATGAGATTTAAAATGTCAATAGATTACAAATTGTCTATAATATGTGATGGAAATGAATTACAAATAAAGGGCCCCTGATTTAAATAAATATATATATATTGATTCAAGTGGGTTCTTATTTCAGGAAAATGGATATAGGAAACATTTCTAGTGTTAGAGTTTGAATAAAAGTACTTATTAATATAGATTTTAGGAGTAAACCGTTAAAAAAAAATACATGAACATAATTATAAGTGTGAAAAATAAATACATATTCGTAAACTTTTAACATTTTCTTGAGTAAAAGGCAGGTGCCATCATGAATGGGGGAGAGAGAGGTCCAGGGGCGGATCTAGCTTTTTGCTAAGGGGGGGTTTGACCAAAATAATGACGATGCGGAGCATCGTCCACGAGCCGCGAAGCGGCGAGCCGATTTTTTTGGGGGTGTTTATTTGAACCCCGTAAGTGATATTTTCCTGGCATCTATTAACACAATGGAGACCATAAAAAGCAGTGCATGATAACGTCTTTTTAAATCAAGTAACAGTTTAATACACAGTTATATCCAGAGTTATCATGTGTTTGGTTAAGTTACCAGATGAGTTGAATATCTTCTCACAATATTTGCACTTGAAAGGGTTTCTCTCCAGCGTGCGTTCTTTTTTCTTTCTTTTTTTCTTTCTTTTTTTCTTTTTTTTTCCTTTTTTTTTGGGGGGGGGGGCCGCCCAAGGGGGGGGGGGTTTAAACCCCCTAACCCCCCCCCCCCCGTAGATCCGCGCCTGGAGGTGGAGAGATGAGGAAAGAGAAAAAGAATAAAGGACAAGATGGAGAGGAGGGAGGAGAGAGGTGCAGTTAGAGGGGAGAGAAAACATGAAAGATATAAAAATGAAAAGTCATGAGAGAGAGAGAGAGAGAGAGAGAGAGAGGGGGGGGGGGGGGAAGAGCGATGAAAAGAGAACAGTTATACGAATAAAATCATTTCGTATATGGAGACTACAGTATGGATTTTTTCAAATTTACTTTAGAATTAAATGTATACGAAATGGTATAGGAATTTACATAAAGGCATATGAGCATAGAATTCAAGGATATCGTATAGCGGTGTATATGTCTATCATGTGTGCAAGGCAATTGTTTAAAATTGGCACACAAGCTTAGAGAAGTTTGGACTTTTCTCAACATTTTTGGGGTGATCCTGGGTTCGAAACCAATTCGATGCGCCAGTGCATTCATCGGCATTGCCAAACGCCTCGGAGAGGACCTAAATATATGTGTGTGTATTTGCTACAGACGCGTAGCAGTTATGATTACGTCTGGGGACCGACCTTTTTTATAACGTCATCATCCGAAAGACGTGACTCAGTTTCGAACCTGGTAGCTTATATACATGTACTTACAACACCCAGATAGTTTCTAAGCATAAAGGTAAACAAATAAAGCATCAACCTAATGTGTTTTCAATAAAAGAGACGGTCGTGGTAACTATGGACCCGTTTTGCTCTCCCTCATGAGTTGACGAATCAATTTTTTAAATATTTTTTTGAAATTTTGATTTGATTTTTTTTTTTTTTTTGGAATTTTTGATTTTTTTTCTTCCAATTTTAGTTGCGTTTTGCTATTTTTTGGTACTTTTTGTTGATCGTTCAACATTTTTGTTGATCGTTCAACATTTTTGTTGATCGTTCATTATCATGTATCTTAGGTCTTAGCTCCACGTTCTCCTAACCGCCATGTGCTATGGAGTATCACCGCGCTTATGATCAACTAAAACATACTCCACATTTATTACAGTTACTGGTTAGAAAGAAACATTTCCATATATTTAATCAAATAGCATTCATAGTATAGATTATGACTTTGCCTTGAAATACCGTCCATAACACGAGAAATGAAAACTGAATATTTTCCGGAAAATGCGGAACATTTCTTTCAAAAGTAGAAACATATTTTCCATGTTTCAAGAAAAAAATATTGTAAGTTGCGTTACACCTGACATACAGTTACATATCCTGAAAATCGATATTCATGAGATGCGAGTCATGTTACCGGATCTCTATTTTTGATCTTCCGGGATATTCTACGTCATTTGTGCAAACAATCATGGATTGTTAAGAGTGGTATTGTAATAGCGAAAAAACGTGGAAAATGTAGCGATGATCTTTGATAAGACTTTGGAGGGATCATTCAATATATGCAGTAGTAGCAGTAGGAGTAGTAGTAGTACCACCACCAGCGGTAGTATTAGAAATAGTAGTAGTAGGAGTTTTTGTTGTAGAAGTAGTAAGGACTAGAAGTAGTAGTAAGAGTAGTATAGTACCACCACCAGTGGTAGTAATAGAAGTAGTAGTAGGAGGAGGAGTTGTAGTAGTAGTAGTAGTAGTAGTAGTAGTAGTAGTAGTAGTAGTAGTAATAGTAGTACAGAAGTAGTAGTAGTAGTAGTAGTAGTAGTAGTAGTAGTAGTAGTAGTACAGAAGTAGTAGTGGTATTAGTAGTAGTAGTAGTAGTAGTAGTCAAAGTAGTAAGTAGAACCAGTAGTAATGGTAGTAGTAGTAGTGGTGGTGGTGGTGGTGGTAGTTATACACCGGCGGTAGCAATGGAAAGAACAGTGGAGGTGGAAGTGGCAGTAGTTGTTGTGATGGTAGTAGTGGTAGTGGTGGTGGTTATTTCAGGGATACTGTGGGATCCGACATTTTTGACATTTTGACTTTGACATTTTCCATAGATGTAAGTTCCTTTGCAATTCACCACCCCCCCCCTTGTTGTTAGTTGTTTTGGGGAATGGCTTGTCCTGAAAAGGTTATATTCAGTGGACGTATTATTTTGTTCGAGAGTAACGGTCCATGCGTGCAGTGGTTCTGATAATGCTAGTAGGAGCAAATCTGATTGTATACTATAATGATGAATATACGCCTCTCCTCTCCATTCTATTTTATAGCCACAAAGACTTTCGTTGGTATACGTCACCTGATTGCGACCAATCATTGAGCTACGCGTGTCAAAGTTCAACTGACCTGAATGACTGGTTGGTCAGCGTATCGACCGGTCGATATGACGCCACACGAGACTTGTGTCCTATTGGCTACAAGTTTAGTCTACCACACAATGGATTCAGACAACAATAAATATACAACAAAATATAGATTATGGCTTTCCGAATAAATAATTTTCGATTCTCCAGTAGCGCAGTCTATTTTATTTGGTCAGCATTTAATTGCGCCCCAACCCCTCCCCCGAAAAAAAAATCCCCACTTTGATCAAAGTATTTGTGCGCTACCGATTCATTAGGAAATACCCTAACAATCCTGACAAAACAATGCTAGTAGTAATATTTTCATTCGTCTAAACTTATCTTCTCAAAGTCAAGTTGATCATCGCGCTGTCATTTCTTCTCTGTTAACACAATATCATAATTAATTATGCACTTATATAACTTTACAACCAAAATTAATGTTGACTTCAGTATTCATAAAACATACCAGTAAGGAAACATATTGCGTTGATTATTTGAAAAACATAAAGTAATGCACATGGTTAACAGAGAGAGGGCAGCAGTCAGGAATAATAAAGCTCGCCGAACATGTAAATGTGACACCATTATTTTTTTGAATTGTTGTCTTCTTTATGTGTTTGCTATTTTGTAGTTGAATGAGGCGATGAAAGGATCTTCTATAAAATGTCACACCTTGGCTGACGGGTAACTTTCCCGTGACAGAAGCCCCTCTTACCAGCCCCTCGGTAAATTTGCCTAAATATAATCATAAACCCTCGCGGAGCTCTTCTTTAGTTGTATTTTTCACCCGCCCCCCCCCCCCCCCCCCACTCTGGGGTCGGAATGACCGCATGCGTGTTACCAAAGTGTCCGGTAAAGGGGTACTTTTCGTGTGACAAAGTCCGGCCCGAGAATTGTAAAAAAAGGGGTGTATTTGACTTTTCACCCGGAGATTTCTTTAAAAAGGGGGTGTTTTTCTTTTTCTCTCTCATCTCTTTGGACTCCTGAGAAATTATTCCGAATTTAGGGGGGTACTTTGAACATTTTTCCGTATTTAGGGGGGTCTCCAAGGCAGGAAAAGCCCGCGAAAAGCCCGCGAAAGGGGGGTTCGGAAATGTTGGCAGTCCTCAGATAGGGGGTGCTTTCAAAAAGAGGGAACGAGCATACGCGTCCCCTAATTAACACTGAGTGGGGGGGGGGGGGGCGGGATTTTTCACCATTGCTATTACTACATTATCATTGACATAATGAAATATACATTTTAGGAGTAAACCGTTAAAACTAAATACATAAACATTTAAATGTGATATAAATAAATACCCGTAAACTTTAAACATGTTCTGGGAGTAAGTAAAAATTAAAAAATAGGAATCGATGGTGGAAGAGAGAGGCGGAGAGGAAAATAGAGTGGTGGGGGGGGGGGGCGATATATGAAGAGAAGGGAGAAGAGAGGTGCAGTTTGAAGGGAGAGAAAAGGGGAGGTTTAAAAAAGACAAGAGAGAGAGAGAGAGAGAGAGAGAGAGAGAAAAACACGAATTTGTTTAAAATAAGATAGAGGTATAATAAGCATAGAATTCAAAAATTAACTTATATCGGTGTTTGTGTGTAGCATAATGTATGGGGTGAGATTATACGCAAGACTAAACTTTATTGGATTAAGCAAAGCTTCTTTCATTATTATTTTCAAAATTAGAATTACTCCTATAGAACCTAAAGGTGCACATATAAAAACAGCATGCGTATTAATTTGAATGTACATGTTAGGAATTTTGACTTTCCATCATTGTGATTGTATTGTGGAAGGACCTGTCGGGAAACATTGTGAAAAGGGTGAATGTTGGTGTATGGCACTGGTTTTTTTAACTATGACCAAATAGCTTAATGACCCTTTGACAGCCTGAAACTTTACAAAGATAAAGAATTAGAAATCAGTTACAATTTTTTCTTGTAGCATGGACCTAGGTTAACCTCCCATAGCTTAACGAAAAATGTTCAGCGTTGCTTTATGTGCATGAGGTATCCCTGAACAGCCAATTGTTTACGGAATTTTGTAACAAAATTGACATACCTTTTTGGTCGGAGCCGAAAAAAATATATACCCACAAGCAATATGTTTTTTTTCTATTGATGATTAATGAGCATGGGTGGATCTTAAAGAAAGTTAACAGTAATCTGAATTAACTCCTGTATTTTGATGGAACAGTGCAATTGAAAATGGTGTTTCGGACGTTACATTTTCCGTAAACAATGTAGGCCCTCATTTAACCCACTAGAACAATCATTTAATGAGATTGTTTATGGTTTGAATAAGCTTATTAGTTACTCCAAGTCATTAAATTAAAAGAAAATATAATTTAATTGTAGCAGCGCTTATATTAGAAATATATTCAAAATTTGAAAAAGTTGTCTCATTTTCCGTAAACAATTTTGTAACGTCCGAAACAACTTTCAATTTGAAGTAGCAGAAAATATATGAACTGCAGGACCTATCTTTCGTATCATTTTTTAAACATTTCATGGCGGCTACCCACCCAAAAAAAGAAATTTGCAATACATCATTACAATACTATTTTATAGTTAAAAACAATTTTCCGTTAACAGTTGTAACGTCCGAAACAAATGTAACGTCCGAAACAAAAAATACCAAATAAATGATGATAATCGATATTTGAGGGTATCTGGAGTGAATAAATCATTATGAAATAAGTTATTATAAATCTTAACACAAGTCAAAACACAAATCAGGTCTTTCAAATCCAATAATTTTGTGTAAACGCAAGAAGGGTGTTTCGGACGTTACACTATTTGATTGTTAACACATAGTTTGCAAATTTCAACTAATTTTCGATCATATGAGCAATTTACGATTTCACAATGCACACTCCTGTTAAAAACACTATTTTGATAATTTCATTTAGATCTAAATATAAAAATATGAAGAAATATGATGCAAAAATCAAATTTTCCGTAAAATATCTAAATTTTCTGCAAAATTGACTTATAAAATATAAATATTGAAGCCACACTTTGTGGTGAAAGGCATTGCTGGCTGCTTTATTATATCCTTAATTGTAATTTATCAGAAAAAATCTCAATAAAAGTGACTCATAAAAATTATTCAACCATTTTAACAGCACTTTCTGGTATGCTGTTAGCACGTTTCGGATGTTACATAAAACTGTTAACAGACATTTTCATACTTTAACTAGTTCAAATGAGGGGCAAAGATAGGTGTGAGAATAGCAAATTTCAACTTTTCAACCTCTCCTCTTGCTATTTACATTGCTTTGTGTTTGCAAATCATCACGTTTTCATTTTTACAGAGGTTTGTTCCAAATTATGTCATATAACCAAAGATTGTATGGTCAATCTAAACTATTTGGTAGGTTACAAAAGCTCAAAATCACCCACTTAAGCAATACCCAGTGTACATGTACATGACACGGGTATGATAGGTATATAAAGTTGATAAAATCAAGCAAATTAAAATGTTTTTCTAAAAAATTATGGGAAATATGGATTTTCATTTGAAAATACCTTTTAAAAAGGGCACTCAGTACACGTAACTAATCTGTGTAGAAAGTACATCCATGTATAAAAGAAAAGGGCATTACCAGTAATACCTTATTTAATGATCCTAAACATATAAATGTAGTATCTTCCTCAAATGAATGCATACATTAAAAATGTATAAGCAAGTGTAGGGATTTATTTTGAAATTCTGAAACTCCCCTTCATATCCATGATTCATCCCTTTAATATTAATAGGTCATCCCTCATTCACATTCACCCTTTTCATCCACCATCCTTTCATCTGTCTACCTCTCTCTCATTGGTTTCAATGTTCACCTGATGCAGTCAAGCTTATATAGTATAATTTACATATACTATGAATATTCAATATATACCCTTTGTTTATGTTTGAATATTCAAGAATACTTTGTGATGTTGATTTATACTTGTATGGGACTATATGATTATGTATTGATTTATTCTACTTTGCATGGAATGTATGTGGAATGCTACATAGAATGCTGTAATGCTTTTACACATTAAAACCTGGTCAGTTAGCCAGTAGTTATCAATCCTACAACATGTCTGCTGGGCTGCCTCTGTGTTAAGAGTGCTAGGAATTATCTGTTAGAACCGCAACCCTACACTAGTGTAAAATATAAATGGGCTGTCCGTTTTTGTTTTTTTTCCTCTACGAAATGTCAAAGTTGGGGGTGCGGCGCTGCTGCCTTATCGCCGGCAAATACGGTACATGTTTAACCTACACTGTATATTGTTTGTCACCTGTGATATAGGCACAGCAAGAGTTAAGATCTATCAACCAACCAACCGACCAACCAATCAATCGATCCATTCATCAATCGGTCATCAATTAAATAAATTAATAAATAGTTATTTAAGAGCATTAAAACAAATTGTCGTTTGAAACAGCCTCCTAATACAAATAGTGGTAAAGGATCATTGTTACTACAGTAGTATTATAACCTAAAACATACACAATTTTAAAATACATCTAAAATGTCTCATTCTCAAGATGTACATAAATTAGGATTCACTTATTTCTTATTACCGTACTTACATGACTGGGGGTACTTTTGTATAGTTTTATTTTTTAAAGATTTGTCAATGTTTTGCTTACATACATGTATGTGTTAGTGATATTATTGACTGACACACTATATAGTTGAAGGCAAAGAACATTAGCAAGCTGATTAAACATCTATATTGTAGAGTTTGTAGAAATTGATGATCTCATTGAAATGTTAACATCGTGTAACATCCGAAACAAACCATAGTATACATTTCACACTGTTGTTCATAACATGCAATAAAGAGTATGTTTCTAAGTGAATTTTCTAAGGAGTTTTGATGACTACAATTGCTATTAGCTTCATATTTCACTCTGTTAGATCACATAAGCATTTTTAACTACCGGTACACGTTCTTGAAATGAATAATATACCTTACATAAATTGAGTGGTTGATGAAGACAAACTTGGTATACATGTATGTGCTAAACTAATTAAAACTGCATAATTGTTTTCAATAAATGTTACAGAAGTATTTTTCTGCAAACAATTAATGTAACTGAGGTCAATAATACCTAAAGAAAAGCAATTAACTTGAATAAAGTTATAATGTTAACAGTGTGTAACGTCCGAAACATCAGTGGTGTGTCATATGAAAATTATTAGGCAATGCACTGGTTCCCAATTTGTGTGCATGTATTTACATTATATCATCAGTTGTTATAATAAAAAAGGTTTGACCTAAGAAAAAGGATTTTACCTATTGAAATAAAAACTTGTTATTGTCAAAACCCTAATTTAGAGCTATTTTTCACTTTCAAGGGATACAAAATCTGTATTTTTCAAGATAGAAACTCAACAATTTGCATGAATAATCTCTGAAACATATTCTTAAAGACCCAACATATTTAAAGGTGTAGTTAATAGCAAATGAGTTTTATATCACAGTTATTAGATATGCTATAGTTCACAATAAAATTGTAAAAACTCAAAGTATTCATATCTGGTGAATAAATAAGGAGATAGATTAAGGTCCAGAATTTGCATTTCTCAAAAATATGATTAGTCCTGATCCTAAAAATACAAGTTTGAAGTGAGTAAACATGATTTCATTTTGGACCCATTTGTGGACACATTTGGTATAAGTTAAAAAAACCAGTGCCGTATACTGTTTGAGGTTTCTAAATCATCAAAATGATAAGAAACTGACTCGGCCTAGATATTGTGTAGAATCATACTAACTGTACACAGAATTGTGTAAATGGGACTACACAAACATTTGGAATGAAAGCTTGGTCCAAACCTTTCACTTATATCTCTTCGTATTTCAAATTATGAGTGCATTTAAAGAACCATCCCTTTCAGACGACTTTTTTTACATACGATACTTTTCCACATTGTCATAAATGAATGTAAAATCTCAAAAATACATTCACCTTTCACAGAACGTATTCTTCATTTACAGTTCTGGTACCCAAGAGCCTTTTCCGTTGGATTTATGTTGTTTCATATAAGTAAACTTTCTTGGGCATCAGGACATCCTTTCTTAAAACCGTCAAAAGTACAAGTTACCTAGCTATTTTCCCCGATTCTTTGATTCGATTCTGCATAATTATAACATAAACCACTATCCCTGACGGAAGATGGTGAGATGCCTCAATATCCCAAGTATAATACCTTTGTGTCATACCTGTGCTTATATCACAACGTGCACAGTAAGGCTGATTTTTATTTTACCTTGAACATCCAATTGATATGTACAATAATAAATGAATGAATAAATAAATAAATACATAAATATAATAAATAAATAAATAACTTTAAAAAAAAATTAACAAATAATACTAATAATGATAAAATATATGATACTCCAGCTTAATAAACATATTTTCAAAGTATATCAACAAGTGTGATATCAAGCGATGCGTTTTCCTGTGTACAATATTAATGTATACTTATTTATATTAGTTGTGTCACGAGCGGCAATTCGAGTGCATCGTTTATCAATGTGTTAAGAAGGGTTTGATTTTCTTCCTGATACAGGTACCTTCCTTTTTAAATTTGAACCCATTTCTTATCACCAATTTAGTAATGTAACAAATCACTATGACGTAAAATTAAACTCTCGAAAATTCATGCAAGGCAAGGCACACGAGCATAAGGAAGTCTAAACTTCTACTCAATTTGTTTGGGGGATCCTGGGTTCGAAACCAACTCGATGCGATAGTGCACTTGGGTAAAGCATTCATCATCATTGCCAAATGCCTCGGAAAGGACTTAAAGCCATTGGTCCCCCGGGTAGCTTGCACTTACTATACCACACACATGGTTTCTTAGCTGAAAGGTAACACATAAACCATCAACCATTGATAAAAGAGACGGTCAAGGTATAACTATGGACACGTTCTGCTTACTTATTTATGATAAACCTACATGAGTTATTTATTATTATTAATTAACATGTTAATATTATTGTAAACATGATAATGTTATCATTAACAAGTTAATAATATCAATATGTTAATATAATTAATAGACATTCCCTCATGAGTTGACGAATCAATTTTTTCTCTCTTTTTTTGAATTTTGATCTTTTTTTTTTTTTTTTTGAATTTTGATTTTTTTTTTTTTTGAATTTTAGTTGCGTTTTTCTATTTTTTGGGTTCTTTTTGTTGATTGTTTAACATCATATGTTTTAGGGCATAAGGTCCACGTTCTCCTAACCGCCATATGCTAATTAGTGTCACTGTGATTATAAACCAACTAAGACATACACCAACTTAATTACGGTTACTGGTTAGAAAGAAACAATTCCATATATTTATATGGTTATGAGTTTACCTTGAAATACCGTTCATAATACGAGAAAATAAAAACTGAATTTTTTCCAGAAACTGTGGGACAGTTCTTTCAATGTAGAAACATATTTTCCATGTTTTAAGAAAAAATATTGTAGGTTGCGTTTGATCTTACATACAATAACATTATACTGATAATCAATATTTATGAGGTTTGAGTCACGTTACCGGATCTCTATTTTTGATCTCCCGGGGAATTCCACGTCAATCGTGCAAACAATGGATTGATAAAGCAGAGTGGTATTGTAAGCGTGAAAAAACGTGGAAAATGTAGCAATGATCTTTGATAAGTCTTTGGAGGGTTCATTCAATCTATGAAGGCCTAGATGTTAAAACAGTAATCTATGGTAGTTCTCTCATGAATACTTATGCAAAACAATGTTGTAGAATTGATACTGGCCATATAGTAAGAATCGTAGCAGTATTTAGAAGGACTAATAGTCGCAGTAGTAGTACAGTGTAGTAGTAATTGTAGTAGTAGTAGTAGTAGTAGTAGTAGCAGTAGCAGCATCAGCATTCAGCAGTAGTAGTAGTAGTAGTTATGTGGTCAGCAAGTACGGGATTGAGCCCCCCCCCCCCCTCCCCCCCCCCCCAAAAAAAATAAATAAATAAATCCCCACCCCGATCAAAGGATTTGTCCGCTTCGGAATCATTAGGAAATAACCTAACAATCCTGACAAAAAATTGCAAGTATAGTCTGTAGTATACTTTCTTTCGTCTAGACTTATCTTCTCGACTTATCTTTTCAAATTCATGTTATTCGCCGCACTGTCATTTCTTCTCTGTTAAGACAATATCGCAATTCATTATTCATTTATAACTTTATTATCAAATGTAGACTTTTTTTTTTTCTTCATATTTTTCCCTCCACAGGGATTTTATTGATTTTCATTTGAAACACATACAAAAATATATATTCAAGGTAATTTACATAATAACATAAATAAAATAAAATTGGCTTTTCAAGATACAAGTATTGATGAACTGTTGAGTTAACACAAAATAACAAATCAATAATTCATTTCTAACACTCATGGAAAGAAAAACAAATACAGAAAAAAAATATCATTTTAAGGAAACAAATTCCTGAATTGAAACCATTTTCTTGTGAATTTATTATTTCTACAATTCGAATTTGCAATATACTTTTCGTTTTTGAAGTAATTTATAATCGAAACTCTAATATTATCAAAGTCGGGCAATTGTTTCTTTATTTTGCAAGTATACACCATCTGTCGCACCACAATCAGTATACAATTCAATGCATAATTATTTGAACCTTTTAAACCAAATATTTTATCTTGTAATGAAAATGTTAATTTATTTCCGGTTCCAGTATTAATCCAGTGTTCTAACCTACCCCAAATATTTTTAACATGCGTACAATCACATACGGTAGCAGATGTATAACTGTTTCAATCTGTTCATTACAAAATTTACATTCTTTTCTTGGGACTAAATTCATTTTAAACAGTAGATCGTTCGTATATAATATGCGTTGCAAGACTTTAAACTGAAACCATCGTAAGCCCACATCAATGGTACAATTAAATCCAATAGAACAATATGTTTCCCAACTCTTATCATTCAGGTCGAAAATGCATTTCCATTTAAGAAAACTTTTACATTGTCCTTTTCTTCTCTTTAATAAAATTGCATAGATATGTGAACATCCTTTAATACGTTTCATAACAAATGCCATTGTATCTGGGAAAAGAGGTTGCGGCACCTTGTTAAAAATAGTACAATTGTTAAACCCTTGTCTAATTGCATCGCATAATCCACGATAAAAAAGAAAATTTATTTGAATATTATACTTTTCTTGAAAGTGTTCCAGAGAGAAAAAAATCACCATTTGTGTCTAAAATATCGTCAACAAAACGAACTCCCTTTTGACACAATTTTTTATTATATATTGAGCTATTGCCTATTTTAATGTAATCATTATTCCATAAGGGTTGGCAAGAAATTTTATCATAATGCATGGACAAGAGCGTACTATAAGCCATGAACATTTCTTTCCAAAAAAGGTTCTTTGTTTTACCTGCCAGTTCCCGAAAATAATTGTTTCCCATATATAATTTTAAATCTTGCCGTTCAGGCAAGAAAGATTGCAAAAGACAGAGGATATTGCTATCTATTGAGCCAATTACTAATCTCTTAATCCAGGATATTTTTAATGATTGGCAATGTGTGTATATATCTATCATTTTAACCCCTCCGTCTGAGTAACTTTGTGACATTTGATTTCTACTTATTTTATCAGGTTTCTCCCCCCATATAAATCTATAAAAGTGAGCATTTATATCGTTCAAAAGATTTTCACCAGGATTAGGGAGGAACAAAAAAAGGTAGTTTAATTTGGATACCAACAATGACTTGACGACAGTGATTCTTCCCAGAACAGTTAAGTATCGTCTTAACCACGATGTCATTTGACTTTTTATTTCTTTAAATTTTTCATTATAATTGTGAATTATCAATTTGGGCAAATCCGTACAAAAGTCTATACCTAAATATCTGAAATAATCATCAAACACCCAATTTAGATTTCTATTCAAAAGAACACCATCTTTCTTGTTTTTAAATCCTCCAATCCAAATCGCATGTGTCTTCTGTATATTAACTTTTAAACCAGACATTGCATTATATTTATCTAAAATGTTTAATGCACTGTTTAATTCCATTACTGACCCGTTCAATGTTAGAAGAGTATCATCTGCATATTTAATTATTTTAAGTTGTCTACCAGGTAAGCTCAAACCAACAATGGAATCGGAATTTCTAAACAAGAGACCTAGTATTTCGGCGCATAATAGAAAGATAAGAGCTGACATGGGATCTCCTTGACGACAACCTCGCTCTATTGAAAATCTTGGAGACAGGTGTCCATTGATTAATACACAGGATTGAGCATTTTCATAGAATACATTAACCCATTTTACAATCGAGGGACCAAACTTAAAAAAGTGCAATACTTTTCTAATGAAATCATGAGAAATAGAATCAAATGCTTTTTCAAAATCTATAAGCAGCAATAAACCAGGAATGTCATTGATATCAGTATACAATAATAAATCATATAACAAACGGATATTCTCTCCAATGAAGCGCCCCGACATAAAGCCTTGTAGACTTCACTATTCATAAAACATACCAGTAATGAAACATTATGGCGTTGATTATTTGAAAACATAAAGAAATGAACATGACTAACAAGAGGGTGAGAGAGGGCAGCAGTCAGGAATAATAAACCTTGCCGAAGAAATCTCGCCAAAGGAAACTAGAGCGATGTTACGTTTAAATAACACCATTTGTTTTGTTTAAATTGTTGTCTTTTTTATGTGTTTACTATTTTGTAGTTAAAGGAGGCAATGAAAAGATTTCTGTATGGCTAAACTTCACACCTTGGCTGACGGCTAACTTTCCCGTGACAGAAGCCCCTCATACCAGCCCCTATATATCAAACTAAAGTACATCAACAAGCAGGATATCAAGCGATGTGTTTTCCTGTGTACAATATAATCTTATTTAAATTAGTTGTGTCATGAGCGGTAATCAATGTGTTAAGAAGCGTTTGATTTTCTTCTCCAAACAGATACAGGTACCTTTTTTTGTAATCGATCCCATTTTTTATCACCAATTTAGTAACAAATTACTATGACGTAAAAATTAAACTCTGGAAAATTCATGCAAGGCAGTTGTTTAAAAATGGCACACAAGCATAAAAAAGTTTAAACTTCTTCTCAACATTTTGTTGAGGGATCCTGGGTTCGAAACCAACTCGATGCGATACTAAGCATTCATCCTCATTACCAAATGCCTCGGAAAGGACTTAAAGCCATTGGTCCCATGGGTAGCTTATACTTATATACAAGCACACACATGGTTTCTTAGCTGAAAGGTAACACATATATAAACCATCAACCATTGATAAAAGAGACGGTCAAGGTAACTATGGACACGTTCTGCTTACTTATTTATAATAAACCTACATGAATTATGTATTATTATTAACATGTTAATACTATTGTAAACATGTTAATGTTATCATTAACATGTTAATAATATCAATATGTTAATGTTAATATCATTAATTGACATTCCCTCATGAGTTCACGAATCAATATTCTGTTTTTTTTAGAATTGTTTACCTTTTTTTTTTTTTTTTTGATTTTAGTTGCGTTTTTCTCTTTTTTTGTTACTTTTTGTTGATTGTTTAACATCATATGTTTCAGGGCATAAGGTCCACGTTCTCCTAACCGCCATATGCTAATCATGTCACCGCGATTATAAACAGACTAAAACATACTCCACCATAATTACGGTTACTGGTTAGGAAGAAACATTTCCACATATTTATATGGTTATGAGTTTACCTTGAATTACCGTTCATTAATACGAAAAATAAAAACTGAATTTTTTCCAGAAACTGTGGGACAGTTCTTTCAATGTAGAAACATATTTTCCATGTTTTAAGAAAAAATATTGTAGGTTGCGTTTGATCTTACATACAATAACATATCCTGAAAATCAATATTCATGAGGTTTGAGTCACGTTACCGGATTTCTATTTTGATCTTCCGGGGAATTCCACGTCAATAGTGCGAACAATGGATTGATACAGCAGAGTGGTATTGAAATAGTGACAAAAAGGTGGAAAATGTAGCGATGATCTTTGATGAGTCTTTGGAGGGCTTTTTCTATTGTAGATATTAAAACAGTATTATGGTAGTTTCCTACATGAATGCTTATGCAAAAAAACGTTGTAGAAATAATACTGGTAATATAGTAGGAATCGTATAGCAGTATTATTATTATTAGTAGTAGTAGTCGTCGTCGTCGTCGTCGTCGTCGTAGTAGTAGTAGTAGTAGTACATGTAGTAGTAGTAGTAGTAGTAGTAGTAGTAGTAGTAGTAGTAATAGTAGTAGTACATGTAGTAGTAGTAGTAGTAGTAGTAGTAGTAGTAGTAGTAGTAGTAGGTGATGATGCTGATGGTGGTGGTACAGGTGATGGTGGTGGTGGTGGTGGTGGTGGTAGTCATAGACCGGCGGTAGTACTGGAAGTAACAGTGGGGTGGAGGTGTAGGTGAAGGTGGTGGTGGTTGTTGTGATGATGGTGGTAGTGATGGTAGTGGTGGTGGTGGTGGTGGTGTGGTTATTTCAGAGATACTGCGGGATCAGACTTTTCCGACATTTTGACATCATTGGCATTTTTCATGGATTTAAGTTCCTTCACAATTCACGCCTAAATTTGGCAAATTTATTTATTCATCAACATTACATCATTTATAGCTCCGAACCTAATAAGCAGAGATAGTTTACTCCCGGAGTTTTCTTCATGGACGTCACCCTGAATAGATTGCCTGTAATAGAAAAATATCTACTATGATTAGAAATTGGATTGAGTAGACACATCTTTACTACCGACTATCTTTAATACCATAAAAGTTGAATTTCGTTGGTTCGTTGGTTCGAACGTTTATTCATTTCATTTTCATAAAAAGCACAGCAAATAAACATACATGTATATGTACAAACATACGCAGAGAATGTACAGTTTATACGAATAACTTTAAATGAAATAGGAGAACAAAGGAAAGCTAATGTTGGCCTTGTTAAACAAAAAGTTCCCCTGAATATCATAATTTACATTACTGAGTATATATTAGTTAAATATATCACAAAAGACAGCGATAAACACAATATAAAGACAAACCATTACAAAAACATGTGTGAAATAATGTAAAATTGGAGGGGTAAAAATGTTTGGAAGGTAAATTCAACGGTCTTCAGAATACAAGGTCAGTTTCATTTTTTTTTAAACATTGAACTGTTTTATACAGGTGTACGACTTGAGGTAGAGTGTTCTATAATTATGCTTGGCAAAGTATTTCTTACAGTTAGAGAATGAACTCTTTACTTTCCATAAATGAAACGTGTTGCTAATAATCACTACCTGTACAAATATGTAGAGACTTCTTTTGTAATTTGAAGAGGGTATTCATTTCTCCATGACACGAATTATACTTCTAATTGCCTATACCTTGATAATTATTTTTCCTACAATATTGCAGGTTATCAAACGAGCATCAAGCACTCAGATAAGATAATGGAAAAACAAACAACAATATCAAACAAACTTTGTACCTGTGTATTATCCCTGTTAGGCTTTTGTAGACCATAGGCAAGGAAATTGTATTCAAATGTTAAATAGAGTATAAACCAATAATAATAATAACAAAGACTGTGATATTTTTGAAGCATTATAGCATGTTTAGTTATATAAAATACATATTTATTGATGTTTTAAAAAAATAATTAAACGGGTTTATTCAGAGTGGAAGGCCGGATGTGTCTTGATATACTTCTCTACGATAAGTCAAGAGGTTCAATCCTTTAGCTATCAGATATGTATACATAGCTACTCCTTGACCCATTATAATTTATATACTAACTAACATGGATGCCATACAGTTTTATGCCTTCTACGTTCTCATTATACAGGTAAGTTTTAACGCATTGCACCGATTCTTCATGCATTTTGCACACAAGACATCATTATGCTAGACGGAGGGCTGCGTCAGGGCTTGGCGCAGCCATTGACGCACCATGTTAAGGCTCGTTCAGAAAACATGACGTGGCAAAACCGCGGCGGTGAAGAAAAAAAATATAATGAAGAAGTTAAAGTGTAACACGCCTCACATTTCTGTATATAATATCACACAGAGCTCAGAGAGTATACGCGCAAGTTCTTTGTTGCCATTCATCTACACGTTAACAAAAAAAGGTTACGCTTTTTTGTTGCTTTTGCGCAGGTTTATACTGCGCCATATTTGAACAAGCCTTTACAGAACAATTCAAAAATTACTTTTAACTACTAGCGTGTATGCACTGAATGCCTTAACATGCTCAACTGGTGCAGGTAATGACACATTCAAAAGTAACCTTCGTGTGCATTGGGCAGAACTCTCTCAAAACAGGGGCCTTTTTCTTCTTTTCAACATTTGGGATGAACCGGTTTTTATTCTGCACCTCAATTTGTTGATTCTCTTATTAAATGACTCGGGGCAGGTATTCTGCTTAAAACATTGTATTGCATTGTACATGTATGTCGTATAAAAGGGGCAAAGAGAGAGAGAGAGAGAGAGAGAGAGAGAGAGAGAGAGAGAGAGAGAGATATGAAGAGGGATAGGCAGACGTGCTATTACAGAATTACAGATGGAGACGAAAATTGGGAGGAGGGAGGACTGGGAATTCAATGGAAGACAATGGAAAACGGAGAGCACTTAACTTCCGCATCTCTACATTACACATCAAATAACCCCCCCCCCCCCGCCCTACCTCCCTATGATAGAATGGGATAAATCTGCCTCGTTCTGCACTATTTTAACAATAAAACTGATTCGGATTCGTTTTATAGTATAATAAAATACAATTTTCTGATGGAATATAGCACGCCTTGATCGGTTGTATCAGCGGCACTGGCTGCATCGGACTGAGTGCTGATGTAACTTGCCAGGTAAGTTAAACAATTTAGTAGTCGTTGAGATGAACTTAGGAAATGTCGGGAGTCGAAGATAAGAAATTTGTTTGATTTACTTTGGTATTATATTGCTGTTGTCATGTTCGGTGATATTCAAAGACGTTTGTGCCAAATATGTTTGATGCAACCTTTGTTAGAATTAAAAATCCCAAAGAAACTCATATTTTGTCAAGGTTAGATTGAGTGTGAGCATAAAAGGCCTAACATGCTTTTTGCATCCCATCCATAATTATTACTATGACATATCAATGCCAGCAAACCGAACGGGCGAATATTAAACGATAGATTTATATCAAAATCACGTTTGAAAACAAAATCTTATTGAGCCTCTCTTAATTATCTTTCTATTCACTGGGACATACACGCACAACCAGTTACAATTTCAATTCAAATTAATATTTTGAAATAAAATTCCTAAAGTAGACGGATTATCTCATTATCGTCATGCCAATGCTTGTTCTCACCATCTTTTCATTTGCCCCCTCCTCTTTTCTCTCTCTCTCTCGTAGTGTGATCGATATGGACGGTGCATGAAGGGAACACTTGAGATCGACCCCTGGTTACAATTTGCGCTTAAGACACAACGAGAAGTTCAGGTTCGTGAAAAAGTCAAATTATTTGGTGGCTAAAGATAAAGACGGTGACGGTGATGATGACGTTGGAGATGATGAGGGTGGTGATGGTGATTGAAGATGGTGATGGTGATAATAATAATGATGGTGGTGATGATGATGGTGATGGTGGTGGTGTTGATGATGGGGATGGTGACGCTGATGATGCTGGTGGTGATGATGGTTGTGGTGGATGTGGGGATGCTGATGATAGTGGTGTTAGTTATGGTATTAAATCCACTTTATAACGGAACTACTGTATAGATTGGCAAAGAAGAAGACCATAATCTATTACTTTAATTTTTGTAGAATATCTTGACTGATGATTGCGGCCATGGTGATATGTTTCTGCATACTTTGATATTCTGCGTTCATTTGTATGTGATTGCATTGTTTTTTTCTTCTTAACTTTTCAAATTCATCAATCGGTAAAGTTTCCATCTTTTCATTTTCAAAGAATGTTGTTCTTTTCTCGTTATCGACTAAGTATTTCATCGATATGTGCTTTTGATTTTTCTTGTGCCATGAATTTTCAGGAGGAGCAGATATTTATATCTTGTTTTATGTTAACCCCATGCGCAGATGGACATCCCTGTTGATCAAATGCAAATATTTGATGTAAGTAAATAATGATGCAGAAATATGTCTATCATAAAAGTCGATGTAACTATTTCTGTATCTATATCTCAATAATATGTATATTCATTAATAGCATTTTTAATGATGTGGTCAATGTTTCTGATGGTTTATTTACGTATAAAGCAAACCGAATCATAATCGACGAAATTGAATTGAACTTTACTATTTCATTGATTTAATGATTGAAAAATAAATGACAATTAATAATTAATAATCATTATATTAATATTGGATATTTTCTATAGCGCACATATCCACCACACAAAGGTGATCAAGGCGCTCCAATATTACCCCGGCTCTGCTAGGCTACCGTTTTCGGTGCTCACAGCATTCGAGGATTTCCTTCCTACCCGTTCCCATAACACCTGTATATGAGAACGGGTATTGTTGATAATGCGGTAATTTGTCTGATGGTTTATTCAACTATAAAGCAAGATAAATAAAAAAAAATCGACAACATTAGTGAATTTAACTCAACTTTGTTAGTGAATTTTTTCTTCTTAATACATTGAATTGGTATATGGGGGAATTTTCTTAAAAGATTCAATTCATTACCTAACACATTTAAGTGACTCATGACAATGATGTTGAATTATTCAGAATCTTTAAAATATGGTCTAACCTTGTTTTATTCTATCCAAACACAGGCACATAATGCATTCAATAACAGGGCAAATGGACTCGTCTATGGAGGTAAACGTATTTATCTTTGAAACAAGATTTATGTTTTCCTTTGGATGAACTATTATGTATATTATACATTAAAACGTCACAATTTGCTTGACTGCGAGACATACATTAACATTTTATGTAATGATTAATTTCGGGATTTCATTTTCATTATGGATAACAACTAAATAAAAGGAATTAAACAAAAAGAAGTTATTACAAAATTATATTCATAATTATTTTTTTCATCTTAAGATTATAAATTATATAGCTCATTCTACTTTGTTTAAAGCACCATCTTAGCATGGCAATACAGTATTTCAACCTGATACGTTTTTATTTATCAATTAATCTTATCTTCTAGCCAATGATACATGTCAATGGCCGCCTCCGTATGATAACGTCTGCTTAGGATTGGCCAATCATGAATTCAGTATCATCGACATGTTAAACATGGGAGTCAGAGCCGTTGCTATTGACAACTGGTGGTGTGATGATGCGGTGAGTTACGGAATAATCACGGTCCTCTTTTATCAATTTTAAAGCTCAAACACACTATGCGGCAAATTTCGGCTCTCATTTTATTTAGTGTTTGTTGGTTGATTGTTTTTTGTTTGTTGGTTGAAGAATCATAGTTGCTAGTTTATAAGATAGGGGCATGATGAAATATTAAACATGTCATAGGTTTTTGTATAATTATAAAATTATAATTGCAGCATGAGTCAATGTGTTAACTTACAGCGTCTTTTGACTGACTGTATACAAATCTTTTATAAATGTAATGCTTCCTGGGAAAATTTTCAATTATTTAAACATATTTGTGGCTTACACCCAGTAAATAAGATCGATTTATCGATCTGTATTGAAAAAAACGTCAGAACAAATCTTGGAACCAGCATCTACTGCTTGCCGGGCAGCGACTCTACCAGATGCAGGTCCAAGTCCCGCTGGTTCCAAGATTTTTTCTGACTTGTTTTTCAATACAGATCGATCAATCGATCTTATTTACTGGGTGTAAGCCACAATTAATTATGTTTAAATAATTGTATACAAATCGTTCACTTTGCATGCCTTATATTCTCTCATCTTTTGTTTAAATCTCCTCATTTTGCACTCTGAAAGATGAGGGTCGCACATTTGGGGACACCGCTTGCCCTCGGATGTGGAAAGTTCAACGTACTCTTTGCTGACGTCATAGCAGACATTGGCCAATGGATGCACGAGCCAGGGAACGAAAATGAGTTCATCAGGATCACTTTGGATGTATGAAGCTACAAATTTTCCGTTGTCAAACTTCATATTTTCAACTGCATTTTTTTTAAATGATAGTAATCAACAGGCACTGGGTGTATATTATTTTATGAGATATTATTTGAATAAATAAACGAGACTCTTTTCTTTACAGGAAATGTAGTTGCTGGAGACCTTTTAAAGAAAGAATGAATCAATTTAAACAAATTTGAATTCGTCCTAATACGTTAACTTTAATGACAAAGTCATGTAGCATTTTTTGTCAAGTAGGTATAGTACCTCTCAGTATTAAGCTACATAAAGCACATAAATAAAATATACACATGTATTCATCATCACAATACGTTTTGACAATTTCCTAGTCACGCAGTGTCACTTTTCTTTTCAAAATATTCTGAATATCAAGGAAAAGTATGACCAGGGTCACGATGCTGAAGTGAATGGTCCTCTGGAGCGTTATCTTGGTCATGATGAGATCTTGAGTCCTGCTGATCTAAGGGATACATACAGAGGGGTGTGGCCAACACTGAGAAGAATGAGAGAGGTGAGAGTTCGGCCCTGGTTCAAGCCGATCTATAAGGGATACAAATGGTGTGGCCAACCGTAAAGGGGTGAGAGATGTGAACAAAAACATACAGAATAGTTTTTCCACATTATAGGAGGATTGGAGAGGTTTTAGGTGATCTCGGTAGCACATACTAGATCGTTGATACAACATTGATGCGGATAAGAGAGGTAGAATGAAGCTGATCCTACACTGATAGGTTTGGTATAGTAGGGTGTGGCCAATTATAAGGGGGATTATAGAATCGAGGGCTATAGGTAGTCTTTGAAAAACTTTACATACGGAGGATGTGGCCAATAATACAGAGGATAAGACAGGTATGGTTTAAACTATACATAATAAGGAGGTGTTTCGGGAAGGGGGGAGGTGAAACTAAAGGAAGGGGGGGTAACGGTTATAGTTAACTTAAAAATAAACCATATACGCAGGGGTGCAATGAACCTATTGAATGATTAAAGACGTGTACCAGTTATAACGGTTTAGCACTTCTTGTGGGTTCATAAAAAATAAAAGACTTGAAATAAAATTAAATAAAATTAAATACAAAAAAGTCATATATACATAAAAGGGAAGTCACTGGTGTGCATGACAATTTAGATTACCGAGAGTCCTTTTTAGGACCCTCAATCCTCCCTCTCTCTCACATGATGCATCCGCAAGCCTACTGTATATCTACATCACCATGCAAGCCGATAATTAAAAGCAGTATCTAATGTAGGTCTGGTTATTAATATTTGAAATTTCTCTCCCAAGTTGTCTCTATGCTTTCTTACTTTCATCCAGGATGGTAAGCGAGTGGTAGTGGTGAGTTCGGAAGATACCTTACATCAAGGCAAATACATCCATGCTAAACGATGTGAAAGCTTCCCTTTCAACGAGGTGAGAATGATTTCCAAGTTGATGAATATTAATTAAACTGTTTAGTTTGATAATGTTATGACAGTGACGGTATTCGCGTCAATTTTGAAGATGGACATGCACTATACACTATTTGCCATGCATTACCTAGGTCCTGAAACCTATTTAATATTTCAAAGTTAGAAATATGAGAATTTATGTATCAATGGAAAGTGGCCAGATATTAAAATGCAAACTTTAAAAATGCGGTTAAAAATGTAATTTTAACAAAATAACACAATAATGCAATTGCTTCAATTCCAGTTCACTAATTACCCACTGTGCGGGGGTAAAACAGACTCTAACTGCAGGAGATTTCGTGGAGACGCAACACATTACGGGTAAGTAACCATGGTAACCATCTTTTCAAAGAAACTAATGTGATACGTAATATCATCATTGTCATCATCACCATATTTTTGTTGTTATATAGATTTTAGTAATTTGACGATACGCGTTGTTATACTATGCTGAACATTACGAACATTAATATTGATTAGGAAAAAAAAATATAAAACAGAAAGAGGGTACGATGCAGATGACTAAAGTTGATGCAGGGCACTGTAGTTTACAATGATTCAAATCTATCGCAACTTAAATTGAAATTGAAATTCTGTACTAAAGAGGTATGAATTTCCTATTAATTGGATTATTGTCGATCAATCCGGACAAGTCGTAACTCTTCACAAGATCGGGCCCTCCGTTTTGGTCCGCAAATGATTTAATCGCTAGAACAGTTTTATTTAAATTAATAATTATCTCACTTTGTGTCGCGGAATCGTTCAAAATAGGAGAAAGTTTGAAACATCACGGCGCTTGTGATTATGATGTTGTTAATTTAATGTAATATAACATAGAAACCGCAATATTTATTAAAACTTAATTATCTACCCTCAGATTTAACGTTATCTATGACGGGCCTACATCGAACGGTGCGATAACTGATCTGAGTGAGATGGTGAAATGTCGTATAAATCTTCCTGCTACAGATATGGTAACACCTCAACTCATGATGACTGCGGTCTATACATGGGCCTATGGAGAACCATCAATACAGCTAGAAGAAGACTCGTGTGTTATGCTAAAGTAAGCAGATGAGTTCAGGCAATAGTTTAGATTCCATTTACTGTGCATGTAACATGATTGAGATATAAAAGAAATGGAGAGGGGAGAATATTAAAGGTGCAAGAACAGAAAAAGTGGTATATAATGTTGACAAAGAGAGAGAGAGAGAGAGAGGGGGGGGGGATGGAAAATTAAGACGATTCTGTTGTATAGGAAAATAAAACGCATACTAAAATTTAGAAGCTGTCAATGTCGAATAGTTTGTCTAGATTATGCCTACTACTCCTGGACCATCGAGGACAGCTATCCCTATAACATAGCTGATATCGACTCAAGCATTAATGCTTATGATAGTTGGCCTCTACATTTATCTTGATTCTTTGACTTATACCTCCATATACTTTTAAGTTTTCAATTTTTGGCGTGTATTTCAGTTTTATGTAAATCAATTATACTTGAATGTTTTGTATTTGATTTTTAAATAAATGCAGAAACATCTGCTAAAAGAAAACAATAGAAACAAAAAATTAGTTGCCGGACAGCAATCTTGTACAACTATTCCTGACAACTACCCCGGGCACCCAACTCCCAGTTGAAGGGGCAGTTGTTCGGGGAGGGGTAAGTAATAGTTCTTTGATGTAACCTTTGCTGAAATGCTAATGGGAACATAATGAAGCTTGATTTTTTATCACTGTTCACTGTAGGCCTATGTATAGTAGATGACAATTATTTATACACCATTCTTCCCTTTCCTATAATAGCCACAAAGACTTTCGTTGGTATACGTCATCTGATTGCGACCAATCATTGAGCTACGCGTGTCAAAGTTCAACTGACCCGAATGACTGGTTGGTCAGCGAATCTACCGGCCCCTATGACGTCACACGAGACTTGTGTCCCATTGGCTACAAGTTCAGTCTACCACACAATGGATTCAGACAACAGAAGGTTAGTGGTCTTCAAATTAGGTAATGAACTGTGGTGAATCAGGGGTTCTTCGAACGGGATGGGTGCACTGATAAATAATAAAAATGGTGAAAAGGAGAAAAACAAAAGGTATACCTCTATGGGATATTATCAAGAGTAAGCGTTTTCTCACGTTTATTTAACGTGATAAAGGTTTGCATTAGTGTGGCAGATAGTTTGGCCTGGGGTACACGGTCATCACCCCCGATCCAGCGCTGATGCTCAATCATTATGGATGCCTTATAATTAATTGTGTATTTCAAAAATTTTGTTTAATAAATTGATTACATCAAATAAAACATCGTTATCAAAGCAGATTTACTTTGTGGAAACGAAACTGAGCTAGAAAGAAACTTTAGAATTCAAGAGGTTATTCAAACTTTATATCAGCATTCGCCATTATCTTCCCTTCTAAATTAAAAGAAACCAGTTCATGGTATCTTAAACACGATGATCGTATCAATCAATTTGATGTATTGATTACCTGACCTTTTTTGTCAGCATAAAGGCAATATAAACCTGAAGTAGGACGAACACGAATTACATCATCTCTCCGGGAAATGTATCTAAAATATATATATTCACGTATACATTATGCAATAGAGAGCAGCATATAAAAACGATCGCGAACCTGTCGGAAACCAAACGACATTGTAATTAAAACTTTGGATATGATTAATTTAGTTGTAGTAAATCCTTAAAAAAAAAAAAAAATCTTTTTCAGTAATTTTCGTCACTACTTTTGTTTGTAATTGTATGTATGTGTGTTTATTTTGCTGTTTGATCTTATAGTTGAAGGAGGCAATGAAAGGATCTCCTGTATGGCTAAACTTCACACCTTGGCTGACGGGAAACTTTCCCATAACAGATGCCCCTCATACCAGCCCCTTGGGGAACTCTGCAAACTACCTCAGAACCTTTTACCCCGCTCTTCTAAGTTCTATTGCCTATTTTGTGTTTTAATAGATTAAACCGGTTAAGTTTTGAATGGTGGATAAAGAATATTAGTGTTACTTAGCAATCACGTGTTAGATAAGAGTGCGTTTTTTTTAAACCGTACTTTTTTAAAACCTTATTTCATGCTGCGATTATTCCGTGCTCATTTGTTTCTTTACCATTAAAGATTATTACTTTCACTATCTTTATCCGATTATCAATATGTTACATTTACTATATAAACTCTATTTGAGACAGCGGCAAAGCAAATGATTTAACCTTTTGTACGGCTTATAAACTGCAGGGGCGGATCTAGCTTTTTGCTAAGGGGGTGGTTTGACCAAAATAATGACGATGCGGAGCATCGTCAACGAGCCGCGAAGCGGCGAGCCGATTTTTTGGGGGTGTTTATTTGAACCCCGTAAATGATGTTTTCCTGGCATCTATTAACACAATGGAGACCATAAAAAGCAGTGCATGATAACGTCTTTTTAAATCAAGTAACAGTTTAATACACAGTTATATCCAGAGTTATCATGTTTTTGGTTAAGTTACCAGATGAGTTGAATATCTTCTTACAATATTTGCACTTGAAAGGGTTTCTCTCTACAGCGTGCGTTCTTTTTTCTTTCTTTTTTTCTTTCTTTTTTCCTTTTTTTTTTTTTTTTTTTTTTTGGGCCGCCCAAGGGGGGGGGTTTAAACCCCCTAAACCCCCCCGTAGATCCGCGCCTGAACTGTACCCTTTTAAAAATGAAATTATAATTTTTTGCACCCCTTTCTTATATTTCAATGTCATGGTATGCGCCATGCTTTTCTCGTCTTTTCATTCGATATACAGTGAAACCTGTCTATTGAGACCACCCAAAGGAATCAAAGAATATGATCTTTGTAGACAATGGTCTTTCTAGACAGGTTCTGCAACACACATTTCTTTCTTATAGGAGACAAGATCAGGCGCGTACGCAGGGGGGGGGGGTGAACCCCCCTTTGTGTTTTTTGTATGTGTGTATTTTGGACGAACCCCCCCCTTTTTTTTTTTTAATTAAAAAAAAAAAAAAAAAACGAAAAAATATGACCCCCCCCCAAAAAAAAAAAACGGACCAAATTTCGAATTTTGGGACCAAAAAAAAAAATATATATGTCCTCTTATCCCCCCCTCCCTCCCCCCCCCCCCCCCCCGCTTATTCAGCGGCTGGCTGAGTCGTTGCGAAATTTTTGGCCCGATTTCAAAATGTTAAACCCCCCCCCCCCTTGAAAAAATCCTGCGTACGTCACTGGACAAGATAATTATATGCCCACTTTTAGTCAGTCGGTTTTTATAGAGAGGTTGCTGCTAGGTTTAACTATTTACTTGACTATATTCTGTAGATAATTAATGTTAATGCCAATAATAGTTATAAACTGAAATAACTAAAATATCATGTGACTCCAATTAACGATATAATTGTCTGGCCTAATGTGAAATATGTATTCAAGATAATGTAAACCTTGGCTACGCTGCATTATATTTAATGTATATTGAGATTAACGAATTGAAATATGCATACGAACATGACACTGTCAAGCAGTAATTTTTAAAAACTACCTGATATTTTTGTTAATACTAATATGTTTTATAAATGTTTTTATGAAATGAAAATAATGGTGAAAGAGGAATTTATAAAAAATAAACTTCATGCGAAATAGAAATTTAATTCGATCGTATTTACTGAACTGATTGTGTTGCAGATGAAAGATTACGTGTATGCTTTAAAACCATATGATTAAGTTTCAAATTCATATATGCAAATAATCAGTTATGAATGGAAAATGTCACAAAGATTGTAAAAGGATTCGCATTGCTTTTTAGGGAACAACCCGATCGCTCATAAGGTTAATATTAGTCCAACCACTATAATTTTGTTTTTCCCCAACCAAAATAGTATGGTCCATTATAATAATATTTATTTCAAAAATAGAACCATGGCTTATTTTGGAATGGTAAGGGGATTTCACAACAAAAAGGGGCAATCATCTTTAATTATGAAGGACTGACTTTGAGCATTTTTTCTAAGGAATGTTAAGTTCCTAACAACATGATGTTAAATATAAAACATTGCGACAAGGAGGTCACTAACATGTGGGGTCATGTTATCAATCGGAATGACATATAAATAGATTTGACTGGCAAACTTAACATGACATACTTATGTGAGAAGTATAATTCTAACAATATTTGTCTGAGTGTCCATTGTGAGTAACAAAAGAAAATATAGAGAATATGACATGTAAATTAACTTTTGCTTGCAGTGATAACTTTATCAAAATAGTTTTAAACTATTTTAGTTAACTCAAAAGAGATCAATAATATTATCATAATCTTAATTTTACACTCACACACACACAAAAGTGTTTGCGTAGGCCTACATTTTGATACCAGCGCGAACCTATATGATAAAAATGTTTCCTTGGTTCATTTTTGTCAAAATTGTTATATATTTTATATCAATGTATTGTGTCTATGTGACATGAATTTTAAAAAGAGAAATAATAATCAAATGAAATATCTAAATGTTAACCAAGATAGTTGATGTTTAATTGTAGGTGGAAATATACTTTAATTACGAAAGCTTTCCTGCCCCCCCCCCATAGAGGAGCCTACATTCCCAACGCTCCTCCTTCAACGCACACAAGGGCAAATAACAAAAACTTTTTGCTGTCAATTTCTATGGGTCGCCCCTAATAGTCAAACATCATAAAAAAAATGTTGTCAATTCTGTGAACTGGATGTTAGCAGAGAGGGAGCTGGAGAGGATTGTCGCCATCTTTCGGTCAATGAATCAACAGGTTTCATATGAAAACTATTTGCTGTGTACAGAATTAGAAACTAGCGGGCCAGCGATGCTGGAAAGGATCTCCTCATCAGTGATTTTTATGTCTATTTCTTGAGTTTCACCTGAACTTATTTGCCTAAATCCGTAAACTAGTGAATATGCAACATGCTGCTTCGGTAAACTTCATCTGAAAGGGGACTATTTATGCGTTTAACCACTCGTGCTAACACGAAATCTCACCCGGGCTGCTTCCGGATTGTGCTTCATGTCGCTACCCGGCCCATCCCCCGTGGAATTGGCACGGAGGTAGACTGTGTACGTTCATCCCTGCATGCTGCTGTGCTGAACATAATTGAACAGACTGAGCGAGAGTAAACCATTGAGTTACATGCCAATATGGGGGAAATGGCTGCCAGTTTTCTACAATTTGGCGATATCGTATCGCTGTTTGCGGAAGGCAGTGTGAATGGATTCATTCACACCCTCGGGTAAGTTGTGATTTGTCTTTAGATCCAGATCTAGTTATACTCAAAATCTTTATGTTACTTTTTTTGTGAGTTGGTCTAGAGACTACTAGAGACAGTCTAGATCTAGATCTATATACATGTAGATCCTATTTATATAATAACTTATAATATATTTAGGGGTCTATAAAGAGTCTAGATAATCTAGATAGAATTTAGTCTGACAATGAATGACATTTTTCATGATCAGTGATCAATAAACCTATAACATTCCAAGCCTAAGGTCAATACAGATAAGGCTATGAGTATGACCAGGGGCCAATTTGCCATTTAGACTTAGAGGTCATTCAATCGTCTGTAACTTATAGATCTATAGACCCCAATAAAATGCATTCTGCCCATGTTATTATTAATAACATAGGCAGAATGCATTTTATTGGGGTGAGTACATACATGTTGATGATCTACATAGGCAGTATGTCATTTTCTTGTCCAATTTTTCTCTTTCTAACTGCAGCATTCTTTTTGCCAATTTTTGGAAGTACTTTATTTTAACTCAGCGATGCTACATGTATAGGACTATGCCTATTCATCAATCGTAGATGTCCTATTCAATGGTTATACATTATCCAATTGTCCTTTCAATCTTTGATCTTTTCTCCTTTTCCCCAACACTGTATAATAAACCTTGCTAATGAAATATCATGTGTGTCCCCCCGCCTCCCTCCTGTCAATATACAGTAGAAACACATAACATTGTAGCCTTCCTTTATCAGATCAAGAAACTCCTAAAGAAAATTCCACGATTAGAGACTATAATTGGCTACATAACAATAAAGGTGTATGATTCCATTGCATAGGTCAAATAGCAAGTGAACTGGTCAAGTGTGAAGCCTTTAGTATATCACAAGTTTACACTACTATACTACCCTGTGGAAAATACAGTACCAGCAAGAGATAAATGGATAGTGTGCATGTACATGTAGATCACTTTGCTACACTTGCATGAACATTGAAACACAAACAAGGTCCACTTTGTATTGTGCAAATATAGCAGCTACAGATGTATGAATGAGATAGAAAAAGGTTGTTTTTAGAAATGGTATTTTAAGTCATAAATGATCTGATGTTGGAATGGTGTAGGCTTTAGAGTTCAGAATCTTTCATGTTTTATATATTTCTCACCTGTTTTTTAAATATATTTTATAATAAATTATTTTTCTTTTGCGTTTGGTTTTATTTAAGAGTCTAGGCCTTTAATTCACACAATTACATATGTTATATGTTTCTTTTTCTTCTCTTTTTGTTTGGGAGGGGTTTTCTTTACATTTACATGTACATATGAGCATCCTGGCTTTTATTTATTTAAATTTTACATTTTTCATTGTTAGAATCTTGCATATTTTTCAGAGATGACTTATATTTATCTACAGATAGGTTGGCATCACCCATAAGGTTTCTTAACCGGTTGGTACAAAGCCAATGTTAACATTGGCATGAGTCAATGGAAAGAAAGTCCATGATGAAATTTCAAATCGAATCATATCCAATATATTTCATATCTTGTTTTTGCCTCCTCAGTAACATGTGTAAGCACATCTCCTCATATACATGTACTGTAGGTCTTATGTACATGTATACCCTTTAAGAAGAATATCTCTAGAGGGTCTACCATAAGAGAGACATGAAGGAGTGTTTATGGCTGCTGCTAGGCAACAAGCTCAAAACTTCTTTACCCCAGCCTCTTACTGCGATACCCCCATGCGCTCCAAGCACTTCCCGTCTTAGGCACTTCAGAGCGGTGCAGCTATGATATGGTGAAAGAGAAGAGATTTTTTTAATGTAGTATGAAATACTCTAGTCTGCTTCCAATGTGCCTGTGTTACTAATGATTTAAGGTGGTCTACTGGATGAGAATTTAAGGAAAAGGTTGAAGATTACAGTGTATTAAAAATGGCATGTGCATGGAAAATATTAAAGCATTCTTTCAAATTGGGGGCTTTTTATTATGAAAGAATTTTCCATTTCAAACACTTGTTCATTAACAAAAAAATGGTACCGGTAGTCGTCTGAAGAACATCCATATTTCCAATAATAAGAATAAAATCTATGAATTGCAGAAGATTTTATCAAAAGAGTGCTCAGTGAACATTTCTAATGCTGGATACCAGATTCATTCACAAATTTCTTTTCTCATAATCTAAACGAAATATCAATATTGTGCAGTACGAGCACATCAAAGTATTCACTTACATGTACAGTAGGTTAAGCAAAAATGTATTCTTTAGTATTTTTTTTAAATTGTATTCTTAATCAATAACAGCAGCAGGGCAGCATTTCATGAAAACCATCATAAGTTCAAATGTGTATCAAAATTAACGGGGGTAGTATGGGATGTCAGTGAAGTTGTACTTTTGACAGTTTTGTGACATACTCCCCAGAAGTCAAAAACTCAATTTGTCTTTCAGGAAATCGAAAGCAGAGACTGCATCCTAGATTTCTTATTGATTGTTTTTACCGACTTATGCATTGTGGTTTGAGTTTATTATGAAGTCTATTATGTCTGCAGTAACTAGATAGACAACTTGATGACCTCCTCTGAGTGATCTCTGGGCATATGTTCCAGTCTGTGATTAATCTTTTGTTCTAGTCACAGATGACACAGAGCGCTTCCTGTAATAGGAAATGTATAGATCTCAATACCTGGGTGGTATTTCACAATGCCTTTTTTCAATGACAAATGACAACAATCAGTGACAAATCTGTTGATAACCAATCAAAAGCAAGGATTTTTAGTAGCTTATAACAAACACTGTCATTTGTCACTGATGACAAGTTTTGTGAAACACCCCTGGTTGATATCCTGGGCAGGCAGTCTCATTAGTTCTACAACACATGCTCTGGAGCCTGGTGACCATTCCCCTAGGGTCAGGTTGCACAAACTCAGTTCTTTTGTTCATCATTGGAGTCTTGACTCTTGGGCAAGAACACTACCTAATCCCGCTACTTAAACCAACCCTAAGAACAAACCAAAACTAAGATGCGTTTTCAATCACAACCCTAACCATATTTCTTTGACAAAATGAAGCCTGAAGCAATTATATGTAGTGCTGGATGGCCATCTTCATTCCATTCCTATTGCTCCTGTGATACACAACTTCACAAGGCATCTATTTCAGCCCCAATTCCAAGGTTGTTTTCCCAATTTATCTTTTTTTTTTAGCTTCTTCTTCTGACACCAAAGTCTTAATTTCATCTTTTAGCTCTTCATCTTCCACTCTTTCTGATTTTTTTTTCTGTAACCTCAAGGAATTGACTTATTTGGAAAAAAGGGGTTTAAAGGGATTTTTCTGTCTTTCATTTATTGCACATTCAAACTGTTGCAAGTAATTTAATTTAATACAGTTGATTGTATCTTCCTGCCATTTATTTGTTCAATATAAAAATGGAGCTCAACCTGTGGTGATGTGTCAGAATAGAAGATTAAGTTAGCATGTGCATGCATGAATCCACCACTTGTAACTTTGCAGTCTTTCTGGCTCTGCTAAATCCATTTGCATACACTCATTTCTTGTGCGATGTCATTCTGAGGCTAGAAGCCGTCAGCATTGCCATGGTAACTTAACTCCTCCATTCCCTGGGGTAAGTGTACATTTTCAAATCTCTTTTGTCTACCATTCATTTGTGGTGGTTCATAGTGAACAGGAAGCTATTAGGCAATCGGTGAAAGCCTTCAAGTACGTTCAATTCTAGAGCTCGTTTACATCTCTAAGATCAGACGATTTTGTTTTGTATTTTATATATCTCTGTATATGAGGTATGCCGATGGTTCACTGAATTCTGAGTCCTCCCCCCTCCCACATCCCTCAATGCCCGAGCGCCCCCTTCCCCCCCCCCCCCAAAAAAAAAAAAAAAAAAATGTTACATACATTTAATCATAGAGCTCGTTTACACCTTTGAGATAAACAATATATCAGAAATATAAAAGCTAAAATAGAGACACTCAAGGTAGACAAGAAAAGTCTTCTTTACAGGCAGCTGGTCATTACATGTATCTACAGATTCCTGTAGTATGTTTTAATGAGAAGTAATTTTCAAGGGGAATAAATTGTGGTCTCTGTAGATGGTTGGTCTTTCTATACAGGTGGTCAATTAAAAGCGGGTTTGACTGTATTGATTGGTCAGGTTTGCTATTGGTCCATCCCATGTTGTGCCGAAAGAAGATCTTGTTTTAAATGCAGGTGTGAAATGGTCAATGCAGTGAAAGCATACCAGGAGAATCCCTTTGCATCAAGGTGAAGATGGTATAAGCCGTCACCATTTCCATGGCAACTCAGATACCATGTTGCCCTCAAGTGATAATTTCAAACTTCCTTGTCTCGGAATCGTTTATGGTTCATTTTAGACGATAATTATAAACCCTCTTGCTAATTTTTTTTCATGGTACAAGTTTCCTAATTGGACTTTGCAACTGGACTACCTTATTTTTCTTTGATCTTAGTTCCCTTTTGTAAGAAGTATGAATCATAGCCGCAAGTGATATTTTCAAATATCTCTGTCTTCTATTCATTTATTTTAGAAAATGACACAGTACAACATGAAGGTTGTCATGTGTAATCAATTGGACCAGTCCACATCTGTAGCATGCACCTCCTAGGCCTTGTTCAGATATGCAAGGCAAAACTTTTTTTTTTTTTTAACGAGGACGTAATACATGTCACTTTTCTGTATCTTACCGGTATAACACAGAGCTCAGGGGATATATTTAGGACCTTTGTTGTGGGCAGTTACCATTCATTTAATACACATGGAAATACCGCGGTGGCTTATACCACATCATATATGAATGAGCCTTTAGTTTAGGTTTGAACAGTGCCATTGGTCTGCCCAACCACTATAAAAATCAGAAGTGTTCATGACATTGGAAGTGGTTCAGATAGATTTATGAAAGTTTCGTGCCGCAAAATAATTGATTTACATTTTACACAACATTTAAGTTTTGCAGTCCTTTAAAATTTCTTGTGAAAATAGCCGTCCATAACAGTTTTATGTCGTGGAAGTTTCTGGTTTTATATTAAGACAAAACAAAATGCCACTTGGTCGGAGCACTACAGTCGTTGGTCCAAGGGAAGCATGCTAGATCTCAAACAATTGTTATGCATTAAAAAAACATTTAAGTGTACCAAGTAATAAGAACATTCTTCTTTATCAATAGACAGTGTTTTTATTGGATTTTTATGTGTGAAAAAAGAAAGAATTATAGACAGAAAGAAGAAATAGCCCAAAACAGGATTGATGTGCGATGTACATGTAGGTATTGAAAGTGAATGCTTGAAAGCTAGAGCTCTATAGTGGGGGAGATACAAAAAATTTAGATTTTGCCACAAGGAATATCATTGTAACAACAATGTTACAATAACAAGTCCAAAAACATCTGTGAGATAAAAAAAAAAATGACACTACAATTTTGGCCTAATCCATATCTTACATACCTTGGTAAATGAATAAGAGAATACTACAACTTGTTGAGAGAAACAAATATACATTTCCATTTCAAAGAAGAGAGAGAGAGTGAGTGAGGGTTGGGACTTGGGAGTGTCATTGTTGTAATCTTTGATTTCATTAGTATTTTATTCTTTCCTTGTTTTTCTCTTCCAATACGTAGGTTGGTTGACGACAGGTGCGTTGTTCAGCCTGATGCTGGCGACCTTTCAAATCCCCCGAAAAAATTCAGAGGTAACTATAATTTACTCTTTTCTTGAATATACATGTACACTATTTAAAGCGTGGGATAATTCTGTCGAATGAAGCAAATGTCATTAATTTTTATATAATTATAGATGCATTACTTCATTACATGTAGATCAGAAGAGTTGTTTGAGGTGCGGAATGTGATACAACTGTTGATAACATATCCGGTAATGTGAATGTAAAACAAAAAGAACAAATTACATATCAGGTTTTCATTTGATAAATATGTATACATGTAGCATACCGTAATTAACGTTGTATAAACAGCTCTCGTGTATTAACCGCACCCCTCTTTTTTTGCCGCATTTTTTTTTGGCCGACTTTTTTTTTGGCGACTTAAAAAACAGTAGCGGACCTAGGATAGAACCTTGTGGTACGCCGTGTAAAAAAGAATACTTGGAGGAATTATTATTATCAACTACATATTGAAATCTATCAGAAAGATTACTTTCAAACCAAGATGAAAGACAAATTTGAGTGTTGTTCTAGTTTCCGAGTGGTGAGTCAACACACCGATTACTGAGCTGGGAGACATTGCCAGGCATAGCGCCAGGTGGAGGGGCATAAATCGAAACTTAAAAAAAAAAAAAAAAAAAGTTTTTGTTTTTGGGGTGTACCGTGTATAAACCGCACCCCCGACTTTGAATTTTTTTTTGGCGGCAAAAAGGTGCGGTTAATGCACCGTTAATTATGGTACTATAGGCCAGCTATGCAAAATGAAAGCAATAGGCGTGAGACCCATATGCTGTTATACATAATACATGTACTGTTAGCACTGGCTTTTCGACTGAAAGAATTCTTTGACTAAGTTTTATGCTATAATAAAGTGAACATACATGTGGATCAGAGAAATTTGATCCGCTGTACATTTTGAGTGATTGAATATTCATAGGGGAAGGCTATCATTTTCTTTTTCGTTGGTCGTCTGAATACAATGTATGTCCATGACTAGTCGGTACATACAATGTATATTAATGTACATGACATCACTGATACAATGTCTACAATGGTTAATGGATTAATGAGATATATTGTCCGTTTGGAGCCAGATGGCGGTGAATCATATACTTTTACACAGAGATGACTCCCTTTTGGCTCCAAGCAGATGATATACTGTACATGCAAAGTACATACATGTATACAGGCTTACTTACAACACCTGTTCTATTGTAAGAAATAAGAAAGTTATGAATTTTTGAAGTTGCAATCAATCAAACACAAATTGGACGTACTGTGACATACATGTATTTTGCGAGGTTACAATGTACCTCCCATTTATTCTTTACTAAATTTCTATTTCCCCTAAAGAATTTGTTTTCAAAGACATGACCATAAATATAATTATTGCAGAAATGAACATGAATGTACATCCCCTGTATGAAACAAATAAATCTATTCAATCATCAATAACTAAGAAATTGAGATTTCTGTACAACTAGCAAATTGGAGAGAACCTCACAAGATCAGTCGACAGTGTTGCCGAAATGCGATTCATTGATAACAACTTTAAAAATTCATAACTTTCTTATTTTTTATCGGATTTTGCTAAAACTTTCTTTGACTTGTCCTCTCATTTTGTTATTTTTTTTAATGAAAACCAACTTGATATCAGAGTGGACTTCCCCTTTAAGTATTCTAATGTAAATGTACACAGTCTTGAAAGGGAGTCAGGTATTACTAAGTGCTTCACCTTCAATATATGAAGAGAGTGCTTCCAAAAATATGATTTACGTCCTTCATGAGATGTAATTGAATAACTTGCATTAGATAACCACATTAGTGGCATGTGCTAACAGTAACAAAGTGAAATTGAATCTCCTTTTAAGAGTTATGGCTGTGATGTGAAATGAATCGCAGTGGATCTAATGCATTATCCTAGTACATGTATGGAGATGTAATGGAAGAGGGATGGCAAAAGAAAGATAGAAGAGGTACAATGTATAAAGGGGCAACACATTTTGATACAATTATGAAAGGAGTTGAATGATTTAGTTATTTACAACATGTAACCCAAAATTATTTATTAAAGAGAAATGTATCCTGGAAGTCGATGTAAAAATGATCAACATTAAAGGGATAGTTGAGTTCTGTTGCAGAGGGCGCTACACAAAATAATTTTTTTGTGAGATAATGAAAAACTGAGTGTCAAATTTGAAAGAACATAATATTTAAATGACAAAATCATCTTTGTTTGATCAAAATCGGTTCAGAGACGCCGGAAATATAACGATTTCTAGTACTTGTGTACCACCACAAATATTAGATATTTTGAAAAATTTGAAAAAAACGTTGACAAAAACCGAAATAATGCCTTTTACTTCGTATTTCAGCCAATGCCGATGTTGGCTTTTTCGTAGGCATTTTCGTGTTGCTTATATTACCCACAATTAGCCGGCTCATGTATTGTTATTTTTAATTAAATAATTATTTAACGGTCAGCATGTTTTTTTGAAAGTGGAGCTGAATTGGTATGATCGTATTGGCTAAATTTCACACATTTTGGGGTCTAAAATTACCTTCATAGCAATTTAGGTTCTAAAAGGGCACTATAAATGTCATAGATACGAATAAGAGCAATAACCATGCACTTTGAAGACATTTGCAGTCTGAAAAAGAACTCAACTATCCCTTCAAGTTAAGGGAAAATAGATGCTTATTTTCAGAAACAAAAATTATAATGTGAGCATTGATTAATGCATTGGACAGCTTGCACAGTTTCATTCATTATCATTATGTTGCATGCTAATTGACCTTGACTGAAAATGATAGCCCCTTGAATGGAAGACAGAGGAATCATATTAATAAAATACAAACAAAATAATGTGATGTTGTTTGAATGCAGTATATACCTCAATCATGATCTGTCTTAATGCTATAAATTCAGAAACATATCAAAATTCTTAACCCCTTAATTACTTACAAATGTACGGGAACCAAATGGAACCTGTATTAAGCCTAAGGGAGTGAGAGATTTTGGTAGTCAAAGGGTTAATTTCTTGTTCTGTCCTAGATTGCCTCTTCAAGATCTGTCCCATGAACCGTTACACTGCACAGAAACAGTTCTGGAAGTCAGCTAAACCAACTATCTCAAGTGCCACTGATGCTGTCTTACTCAAGAAACTACAGGTAGGTATTATGATGTGAATAGGCATCACAGTTTTCTAGAAAGTACTACAAAGCCTTTTTGATTACTCTCTACTTGCTAAGTTTTAATGATGACAAAGACATAATTTTTCTGATATATGATGTTTTCTTTTCCCTTATATACAATATACAGGTGTACACGCCCTCCTGTATTTATAATAATATGAATCCTCATTGATTGAATTTTATATCATATCTTAACTGTTTCAATGAGTATTAAATCCTTCCCCCCCTCTTTGGATAACATATTTAAAGATGTATTGGCCCATTTTTACACAATTGAAATGATTTGAAGTGTAAGGGTCCTGGATGTACTGGATATACATGTAGGTCCATGCAGTTACTAACCAGCTATTTGGCTTGGATGGTAACTTTTGGCGTATCAAAAGTATAGTGCTGTGTGAGATGTATTTCAACTTGGATACCTTCACATATGTGGTATAGATTATATTATTTGGGTAAATCATTTGTTCTGAATTAAAATTCCTGTTTTGTTACTTGGCCTGCATGACAAATGCACAGTATTCAGCTTATCTGACTTTTGGAAAAATGTTACCAACACAAACAATAATGATGTGGTAACGAATGCTTCAAGCACAAGTCCCATTTCCTTTTTCTGAACTTTTCTTGAGCTATTCAGTTAAAAAAAAAAAAAAAATTTGTGAAGAAAATAAGCGCAGTTAGAATGAGCTCAATTACAATTGATTAATGGTAGCTGTTCAACATGAATTACATTTCTTCCAGTTCTTGATTACTGAACGTATATTGTTTGCAGCATGAGCAGTATAGTGTTTCCCAATATTCCATGGGTTACAGGTATGCATAATATGATATAATTTGTCATATTATGTTGGCTAGAGGATTTAATATTTTGCCGTTCCTCCGACGCGTAACTTTGTGTACATTTATGTAAGTGTATGCAGAGTAAATGTATATACATTTTTTTTGCAATAGGCTTATACCATGATTTCTACCTGCACATCTACAATGTAATTCAAAGCTCTGCGAACCCTGGATCACGTTACATGTAATGAAAACATACACTGTCCTCATAATGTGGTCGTTTTTATGAATATAATTAGACGGGTATGCTTTGGTTGCTGTATTTATACTGTAGTATACAAAATTCAGATAGTACTGTGATCAACCCTTTCTCTACCTGAATTCAAATACATTTTCAATACACATGGGTAGAAAGGTATATCAGTACATATATTACATACATGTACTGTAGATCATGGCATGATCTAAAATTGAATTCTTTTTTTCTTGTAACAGAGAATAATATGAAGGGTACCTGCATACCGGTATTGATATACACTTCCAGAGAAAATTGTTTTTCCCACACCTACTGTATTGTACATGTATGTGTGGCAAACACTGGAGTGAATTCAAAAGTGATATTAAAGTAAATGTGTACATTTTATCCAAATTTGAACAAGCTATATAGCATGCCTCTGTTTGCTTTGCCTTTTCATATATCAAATACAATTTACAGAGCATTATTTTTTAAATGATAGTATGATGTTATTTGGTTGTGGTGGTTATTTTTCCTGACTGCTAAGAAAGCACAAATGTTATAAAGCAACCAGGCGGCCGAAGGCTTTAAGTCATCTCTGAGGGACCTGGTAATGAGGATTAATGCCTTACCAAAGGGCACTAGAACATCACCTTGGTTTCGAACCCGGGTCACCGGATTACGAGACCACTGCTCTGCTGACTGAGCTATCGCGCCTCCTGATGTATATGATGTGATATTGAATTTTGCTTTGAACATTCAAATTTATGTATTATCTTGAAATAATGATGAATCATGGTTAGGGGAAAAAACACCTTTGACATAAATTTGATTGATTTTATGGTTTTATGTTTTGGATTTCACTGGAAAGATCTGCATGCCTGTGTAGCCTGGGTTAATTAGAATTGGATTGTCATTTAAGTGCCATATTATTGGTTCAGAATATAATTTATTTATAGACATTTGATGAACACTTTACGTGTACATTGTACCTGCATATCCTGTGGACTACATTCTCATGTTTCTAATTACTGAACGACGCTTCTACCCAGTAGAGCTTAAAGATCAGAAGAAGAGAAAGAGAGAGACAATTGTGCAAACTAATGTAAATATAGGGTGTCAAAAACAAATTTGTGAACGGTTTTGTTCACAAATATTGACTAGTAAAGAGAACTTCCCGCCTCAATCGGCACCCTCACAACATCACGATTATTTTGACTTATTGTGTCAACATAAATTGGAGTGTCCCTCTCTATTATTTAGCCTACAGTACAAACACCCTATAAAGACAGGTGATTCTTGTGAATATTCAAAGACTATTTTTCATACTTACAGTTTGTACCTTCAAGGTATATTTTAAAATATAATAAAATAGAAAAATATGGAATGCATACATGTACACATTGTACAGATATTTTTTGAAAGCTAAATAAGTTGATATCATCATAACATTTAATGAGGTATTTGGAAAGCATTCATGTGCACTTTCGTTTTGTCCTGTCATGAGCAAGGAGACAAATATGCAAGTGGAACCCTAAATTTGCTCATGAATGTTGATGGGAGATGTACATTATTTTCCTCAATGTTACCCCCCCAAATTGTCTTTAGTTAAGATACGAGGCCTACAACATGTTGCATTGTAGAAGAACAAGATCATTCCATATTCATGTCATTGGAAGCGCTTTCTTAGTACACTCCACAGCCTTTATAAATCTACATGTAGCCTATCTGCAGAGTTTTATTGAGTGGGTTACCCAATAGCTCCTTGTATGTAATCCTATCTTAGTTTATGATTGAATTACACTCAATGTTTGTGTATCTAAGCAGACCTGGGACTCAAATAGAACTGACCCTATTTTGATGATGTGAACTTGAACTCCTGAACATCCCAATGGTCCCATTTTCAAAGAGCTCTGTCTGGTACATAGAAGATGTTTGTCTCAATTTCTAATAAGCCAATATATCTGGTCCAGTTGTGTACTTAAGGAAGGGCACGCTGTTGTGCAATTGAATGTACAGTTCCAAATTTTGTCATGAAATGTACACTGAGTAAAAGTGATATTATCATACTCTTTAAAACTGCACATGAAACGTACATGTATTGTATACTGTAAGTTGCTGCTCTGAATTCAGCTGTTTTACATACAATTATGTTAATGAATAAATGAAAATTCTTGTCTATCAAATTAATTCAAGGTTTATTAAGATATGCGTGTAAAAATGGACTAGTGAAAACATACTTACCAGTATATGACATGTGTTGGCGATATTTGAGAAATTGTAGCATCCAGGAATGTATGTACATGTATATCAACAAATTCAAGTTTAAATTGAAGTTTTAATTTAATATGTTATAAAAAAATATATACCGGTAGTCATATTGCAGATAAAATACATCACCATACAGAATAGATTACAGAAAAAGATGAAATGGAAATGGGGGCTTTCATGCAGAACCCCAACAGAAGAAAATAACCTAGCAAAGCAACTGCGATACAAAGGAGGGTCACAGTCTAATATATGAAATACTCATTTATGAAACATTGTTTGCTGTTTATATTTATTTCTATGCAGCATGCATCTGAATTGGAAAAGAAGCAGAACGAATCGGAGAGAAAGAAACTCCTTGGCAGTGTGATCCAGTATGGCAGTGTCATTCAGGTAAGAAAGGAAGGGAGATGAAGAGAGAGAAAGAGGGGGAGGGAGGGAGAGTGAGAAAGAAAGCGAGAGGGAGGGAGGAGGAGGAGAGAGAGAGAGGGAGGGTGAGGAGGGAAGGAAAGAGAGAGAGAGAGAGAGAGACAGAGAGAGACAGAGAGAGACGGAGAGAGAGAGAGAGAGAGAAAAAGTGAATGAATGAGCATATTATTTCAAATTTCAAAAGAACAAAGAATGATAGAAGGGAGAAATATCAAGATATCTTGAATATTCTTTATTTTGAACTTAAAAAATAGTGAAAAAAAGAATTTGTAGGGAGAAAAGGGAGATGTCATAGTGGAAGAGGAAATCAAAAAGAGAAATGAAACTGGCGAAAATGACAAGAAAGAATTTAAGTACAGGATAGATGGAGAAATTTGTTCTCCTAACGCTCTGTGGTGAAATACACACAATGTGTAGCCCAATGATTTCATAATTATGATCTGTTATGCCATAATTGTACAGCAGAAACACTTGCGATTACGTACGTCAAGTTGTACTTAATTATGTATACCACGATTACCGTAAATCTCCGTGTATAAGGCGCACCTGTGTATAAGAGAAAAAAAAAAAAAAAAAAAAAAAAAAAAAAAAAAAAAAAAAAAAAAAAAAAAAAATCGTTTTTTGTTTTGTTGTTGTTGTTGTTTTGTTGCCGAAAACCCACGCGGGGAAGGTCCTTCATTTTACATCGAGGTGCAGTTGAAGTTGTGAACTTGTCACAAATAATAGTAACAACAGTCTAAGGCTTCATGATACCAAGTGTCCCACACCAGCCTCATTACATCACCTAGCAGAAGCACTGTGTTCTATGCCAAACATCAATAGTCATGCATGATATGAATAGCATCCTCTAAATTTCTGACAATGGAGTACCTAGGATAGAACCTTGTGGTACACCATTTGTTATAGAAAAAAAAATTGAGGAATTATTATTATAAACTACATACCGTATTGAGATCTATTAAAAATATTACTTTCAAACCAAGATGTCAGACAAATTTGAGTGTTGTTGTAGTTTCCGAGTGGTGAGTCAACACACTGATTACTGAGCTAGGAGACATTGCCAGGCATAGCGCCATAAATCGAAACTAAAAAAAAAAAAAAAAAAAAAAAAACAAAAAAATTATGTACCTGTGTATAAGACGCACCCCCCGACTTTCACATTTTTTCGGCGGCAAAAAAGTGCGCCTTATACACGAAGATTTACGGTATACTGTAATCATATTAATCTTTCATATGCAAGGTCAAATTAACTATTCAAGACTATCATATGGTATTACTGGTGATAGGTTTATTGTACCCAATTAACTTTTGATATGTGTATTATATTTATTCAATTGTTAATTATGGATGATTATTCTATATGTGAGAAAATAGTTTACAGGATATGGGCTAGGGCGTGTAGTTGACTGTCATCTGCTACAGTGTATGTTAATTCTTAAATCAGATTGGAACTGCAACAACTCAGTGGCGTGATTCAAGATTTTTAGCAAACATATTATGGATGCTTACGGTTCTGGTTTTACAGTATATACATTAACAGTATGTATATATCCCTAATGATGAATGACAAAATTGCTCTGAAATATCTTATTTCTTTGTGAACCGACCCCTTCAGACACAGCTTCTGTTCAAACTCTTTATACCAATAAATGATTTTTTATTTTTTAATTTTTTAATAGAAGATGATTTGTGTTATTTCATTGAACAGTTACTCCATTTAAAGAGCAATAAGTACCTGACGGTCAACAAACGTTTGCCGGCTCTCCTGGAGAAGAATGCAATGAGGGTGACGCTTGATGCCAACGGTAACGAGGGATCCTGGCTCTACATTGTGCCTTTCTACAAGCTCAGATCCCAGGGAGACAATGTAAGTGGTACCATATTCCTTTGGTGTAGCATTTGACCAGTTGTATGTATGAGCATGCAAGGATGAACTGACTATATTGTAGGTAGAAGAGGTCAAAGGTCAAAGGTCTCTGGGTCATAAAAATGGTTATAAATACAAAAAAATAACTTGTTACAGATATTACTTGAGAATCCTTGAATATATTTTTACCTAACTTGGATGGTGTGTGTATGAGAATCTAAGAATGAACTGACTATATTTTGGGTAGAAGAGGTCAAAGGTCACAGGGTCATGAAAGTGTATTAAAATACCAGAAAAACCTCATTATCGCAGTAACTCTAAAATCATGGAAACAATTAAAACCAATCTTTGATGAAGTATTTATTCATTTTTATGAAATTTCACAGCGCTTATGGTAATAATCTTCTGCTGAAATGTGTGGAAGTGACAATTGCATGGAGGGCACAGTCTTAATTGTTGACTGCGCGCTGACAAATAGATGGAAATTACTTACGGTTTAGGATGATAATGTCTCTTTAAACATTGATTATAACAAAGCATTTAATTAAAATAAAATTTCTGTTTCCTCTCTGGCTTTGTTATGTTGTCCTTACTGATTTCCTATCATCTGTGTGCCTGTCTCTCTTCCTGTCTCTCTATCTCTCCCTCTGTCTTTTTGTCTGTATGTATGTCTGTCTCTCCTCTATCTCTCTCTGTCTCTGTCTCTGTCTCTGTCTTTTTCTGTATCTCTCTCTCTCTCTCTCTCTCTCTCTCTCATTCCCTCAGCACTGTTTTCTATCATTCTTCCTGTCAGCTATAATCACCTTCCTTTGTGTTTTATCATCCATAGGTTGTGGTTGGTGACAAGGTAGTCTTGAATCCAGTCAACGCAGGACAGCCTCTACATGCAAGCAACTATGACCTGGTTGATAATGCAGGCTGCAAAGAGGTAAGGGGGCTGGTCAGAAGACTAATATTCTATAATTAGTGCTTTGCAAACTATACTTCCTTCAGTAGTCTTCGTTCATTACATATACAATACATGTAGGTGTGAATGTGTTTTTCATGTAATCTATGCTTCAGTTTTATTCCTATCCACACTGTGTCTGAGATGGATAATCTTAGTATCTATCGCTCAGTATGTAATTTCAGATTCTTGGTGATTTCCACCATTGAATAACCTACATTTATTGCCGTATTCCTTCTGCATTGCAGCCCTAGCACCAAGAAATATATCATGGGAATCTAGGGCTTTGTATTAAAGGGGTTAGGAATGAATAAGTTGTAATTCATGCTCAGTGGATTTGTAAGTTGATTACTTCATTTTCCTCAAGATCAGTTATTGTTATATCCCACATACCAAGAATCTTGCAACATGATTGGGCTAAATGAAGTCACATGACAAATGATAGATTGCATATTTTGATGGTTGTAGTGATAGCCTTTTTATGCTGATGCCGCATTGACAGACAGGTACATGCTAATAGCTAATGGGCTATTTACAAAGTATGCGTACAGGCTATCATGACCGTAGGTCAATGCGGAGTGCTTAATAGGTGCAATAACGCGGAAACTGAAGTAGCTGGCTAACGTAGACTTATGGTTAAAAATGTTTAGTGTTTGACTTATGTGTTCATCATTTATCTTCTTGTTAGAAAAGTATTATCAATTTGGGATATAAATCCAATAATCACATCCTTTACTCTGGGCCGGATGTGACAATATATTTTTGATACACTGAGATCTCAGGGGCTGTATGTTTTTCCCTTGTCTTCAGCTTCGGAAGATAGTAGCCCTGAGAACACCTCTGTGGTGATAGTTTGTCCCATCGCCAGAGTAGTCAGTAAATTTTTGCTTCATATAATGGCTTTAAGTATAATTGATCTTTTTTTTAACAAGACTTAAAAAAAAAAATCATTTAAAATGATCCTATTCAAAGATAAAGTTAAGTTCTGGTCATCAGAAAAGGTTGATCCTCTAGCATATAGGTATTGGTGTGTATTGCAAGGTTTTGGAATCATCAAAATGATAAGAAATTTGGCCCAGTAAATTGGTAAATTTACAAGCACTGTTCTGTATATGGGACTACACGAACATGTGGCATAAATATCCGTCCCAAATTTGTATGCTGTTACTGTACATGTCATATTTGGAATATTAAGGCATATGAAGAGCTATGCTTTTCAGAGAACATTTTTTTGTTACTGATGTCCTTCCACACTTGCATAATAACAATGATAACACTCACAAATTATTTTTCACCTCTTCCCAGAACTCAACCTTCTCTTTAACTTATGGAACTGCACTATTACCATAAGATGTGCACTTGAAGTCCACTGGAGAGAGATCTGATTTTGATTGCAAAATATTACAAAATTAAAAGAATACAAAAGATTGTGTTGATTACAACCTTGCAATTCTAATAAATTTTGTTTCTCATTTGCATATTAAGTGCTATTTGCTCTTGGTATAGCAGACTGCCTAAAGCAAACATCCATGCTGCAGAAATTAAAAAGGGCATACCTGGAAATTTGTTTCTTAAAACACATAGATCACAAGTACCCTTAGAGATCTTGATTGCGTACAGCAATATTTTTTTCCCAACATGTGATGAATTCGTAATAGTTTTATATTTTTGCTGTATTTGGGTTTTGAGGTGGTCTACCACACTATGTATGAATTTATGCTTTACTTGGGAAAAATAGATTTTGTTGTTGTGGCATTCTGATTTCGGTAAATAATATTTCGAACCAACCTGAAGAATCTCTTTATTCTTCAAGCAACAGACTTAACAAAAGTTTATAAATATCTTGCCTTCTATTGTCTGCGTGTAAAATCTAAGCACTCTATTCAATGAATACATTTTGGATACCAATAAATATCATTCAAATGATCTTGCAATGAATTTACTTAAAGGTAAAGACCAGTAATGGTCATGCGATTGCATTGTGAAAGAAACGTTGTGGAATCGATCAGAAAAGGTTGATCATCTAGCATCTAGCATCTGCAAGGTTCTGGAATCATCAAAATGATAAGAAATTTGGCCCATTCTTCGTAAAGTTACAAGCACTATACACAGAAAGATGTATATGGGACTACCCTATATCTCTCACCAGACCATGAGAGAAACAAATTTACCAAATATATGAATTAGTAGGCGGTTTCCCGGCAAATTTTTTATCATCATGTATTAGTCAAAACATATTCTTTCACATGATTGGTAATGAGAGCTTCCATTTCATTTTTTGAAATTGGGGCGTTTCCAATACTGGTCTTTACCTTTAAAGTGATATTATATAAAGTATGAGATTTTTCATATCTTTTCAATGTGATACGGTTTAAGTGGAACATGCTTATTGTACTGAGACAAGCTGTATTCAAGGTGCCACAGAGTCTCCACTTCAAAGGAGTACTCAGCAAGTATTCAAGACAAGATTTCAAGGGAGGAGAAATTGTGAAGTGTCCATATGTATAAATAGCATTCAGAGGGGAAGTCATTAAGTATATCATAAAGGAAAAGTTTTTGATGAGAGAAGATGTTAAATGTCTCGTTTACAATGTAAGATTCTAAAGCAGATCATCTTGTGTAGAAACTTGAATGTAGAAATGGTTTATTTAGAAACCAATGCGGTCACAGACAATGTCCAAAGTCACAAAAATAAAGTCATAAATACAAAAAGAAAGTCATAAATATAGAATAATGTCTATGTAGGTCTATAGAAGTTAAGGAAAATCTAGTTCATTCACTCCCTTGACTCCCCTATAGAGCACCAGAATTAACCCCTTGCTTTACTGAATTCTCCTATAACACTGACACTGTATTCCCATAGGCAGAGAGTTAATACATAAAAACAGTTTGAATAGCACTTGGAAACGTCCCCACTGCCTTGCCCACACACAACCTACTCCTTGCCAAGAAAGGAGGCAAGTGGGTATTGATTTGCCAATTAGCGAGCGATGATACATGTAAAAGGACCGCCTAAATCAAGCCCCAAAATCGGAATACTAATGATAAATCTCCACCCAACACAGCATTGTCAACAAACTAGATACACATTGTTTCTGATGGAAAACCCCTTTCGTTCGATGATGAGGATGATCCTTTGTATTGAAAATTCAAGTATTCTCAAAGCATTAATCAAGAAATATCTATCATAAAAATCCCCGACATCAAGGAATAGGCTACATATATTTCAGACAAACCTTTTCATGGCGATGATTTATGTCGGCTTACGGACTGACCATCTTTTAACATCTACGCTAATGGTACATTAATGTAAATTAGAACTGCTAGTTGTCATAGACACACCATTAGTGAAACAAGCCAGCTGTGTCTTAATGTCATGTTTTCTTTGCCAGCAAACTCTTTCTAAGAGATCCGATCTTTGGATTTGAGATTCATAAGACTCAGCAAAATTATTAGGGTCATCAAAACATTTGTCACTTGTAGAAATACATGCACAGTATGCGCTTGTACAAAATTGTAAATAAAGATATGATATTTGATAAAATCTCACCCCGGTTTTGGCTAGAAAGATTGCAATGAATTCTTTGAAAATATGAGTTTAACAAGATGAAGATCAATTTAGGCCTAGCATCTTGGCGAAGCATTGATGCAAGCACTCAAAACTACAATCATTGCAGACAGGATTATTTTCAAGACTTGATGAATCTTTGTTTAGCTCTTGTCAATTTGGCAATACTTATATTGTACATGTATCAGTAACCAATGTTCTATTCATCAAACATAATATGAAGTGTTAAAGTGAATTAATATGGCAGCACTTTAATTACTACCAAGAGGAATTGGTGATTTGTATATAACTTCTTATTGCTATCTAACTACATACACATAAGTTTTCCTTTTTATATTTTAAACCATGCAACAACAAAAAATGATGATAATAATGTAAGTCATACTGGCAATCCTAATTTTTGCCTTTTCTGTCTATCTGTGCAATCAATACGTTCTAAATAGAATTTCCATAGTTCATTTTGAAATGCTAAAGCTGAGATGATACTTCAGCTGAATGAAGTCTGTGGGAAATGTGTGTTACCATGATGAATTGTATTTAACACCAAACCGTGTAATTTTAGTTTTTAGTTTGATATATAACCGTCTGTTTCTAAATCAAACCAAGATGCATTTGAATTAACCATAGATGTCTGTATGCCCGAGGGAAATGATGGGGAGGGGGCGTATCCAGAACTGCCATTACATTATAAGAGGCTCCCTCGTGCTTTCTACCTTACTTGATGAGATAATTAGGACCTTCTAGGCTTCCATCATTAATATTGTATAGGCTCATTCAGACATGAGATGACACCAATGGCGAGTAACTAGATCTTGGAACAGCAAAGCCTAATGATAATTATTAAACAGTATGCTTCACATATCTGTATCTTTTAACACACAGATCAGAGAGTACATTTTGTACATCTTGAGACCATTGTTGTTTGTAGATATACTGTTTGTTTTTTCTTTTTTTAACCCCCCATATTGCATATTGCCATACAATATGTTAAGTTTTGCTGTGGTATTATGAAACATGACTTGTCCAAATGAGACTTGCTATCCTTTTTTCCATCCTTCTTTTTCTGTCGCTTTTTTTCTCTTTTAGTTTAAGAAAAAATTATATAAATAAATCCATTTGGGACGAGACGCCCTAGCAGTACGTTTATGCCCACACATGTGTACTTCATACTCACCCCCACCCTTTTAAACATGCCATCTTACCAGTCTTTGAATTACATTTGGCTCTGACAGAGCTACATGTACGTGCAGGCCCTGCTCAAGAATTTTATGGAATTGAGTTTTGTGCCAAAACTGTGCCTGCAGACTACGTTGCACTTTTAGCTCACATGATGATGACGAACTCACTAACACCCACTTCCATTATCAAAATTCTGAAGTAAATTTGTTTCCACGGATGGTCTGTTTTTGATGCACTGTTCTGATCTTATCCTGAGAAATTTGCATTAATATCTTGTCTGCTGAGAGCCAGAGGCCTTCTTGCTCTCAGAAGGACATTGACTTTAACTTTAATACATAGTTATTGGCTCTCAACAGAGATGCAATGCAGTGCAACTGAACTCACTTTCATAATGACACCATCATGTTTTGTAATGCCTTTCAAATTTGAGTTTTGAAATGAAAATTTGCTACGTCCAAGAAAATCATGCATATCAAGAAGACAAAGGACTTCATTACAAAAAACAGTAGACAGAAACATGCAAGCATAACGAAAGACTGTACACTGTGATACAGGGGATAATCTTCTAGACGGATGGAAAGCCTCTGGGATTGATGTTTTGATGTAGATGAAGACGGGTGCATGTAGATGCATGCATTAGCTTGATGCAATAGAGCCATCCTTCGTTCTATAATCACTAGGATTAATTTAGTTAATTGAGAGCGGCATTCACGGCCAGAGGGTTGTATTTAATTAGATAGTATTATTCCCCAGCACATGTATCTCATAGGAGTTGAACACAACAAAAGCTATGTTTAAACGATAGGCAATACAAATTTAGTTTAGCTCATAGATTTAAACTGGGAGGTGAATTATATTTTCGTAAAATGAATTTGCGGTTTCATAAACTCAAAATTTACTCAAGGTACCAAGAACCAACTTATTGTTGGCTCGAAAAATAGGAGCAGTTTGTGATCCTCACTTGAGGATATATGCCATGCAGATGTTTAACTTCAAGGTTTTGCCAGCTTGAACTACTTATGTCTGCATGCCTAGCTTCTATTTTAAATCTTCAAACACACATTGTTTTGGTTCCTTGTGAACCTGCGTTTTTTAAAGAGGTTCCGCAAACTCAAGATTTAAAAGTAGAACAGTTTCGTGTGAACATAGCTGTAAAAGTAAATGAACCCAATTCCCTTTTCAGTCTGCTGATATGCCTTCTTCTTTTTGTTTCATTGTCATCGTTACCTTTTGTTTGTTCTTCTTTGCTTTCTTTTCTTCTTTCTTTCTCTTTCACCTCTCTCTTTATTTTCCCTCATCTCTCCTCCTTTGTAACAACTCCCCCTCTCTCTTCTCAATCTTTCTCATTTATTATGAGACCCCCAAAATATGGTCTCATAATTTAAGCATTGTTTTCCTACTTTTCCTGTCTCTTTGAAAACCTTGTCATTTATTCTAATTTTCTTCTTGACATATGTTTTGCTTGAATTTCACACATACTTGTACTTGTATATTAAAGGCCTTTAATAGTTTCCATCTTAAAAGAACTTAATGTTGACTTTGGTGTAGGTTCAAAATAATGGGTAATTCCTTTGAATACATCAAGAAGTAGATAGGGAAAACAAAAACAGTTTCGTTAGCCGTCTTATCTATATTCTCACTCTAAACTTCTTCTAAGCCTCTTGATATTTGTTTACATGTGTATCCAATGGTGATGAATTATGGATGAGAAGGGATGATCCTGAGCAGTAATGTATCGGCTCCCTCAATCTCCATTAATCCTAGTCCAATCCTAGTTAGATGAGAGACTTTATTTGAAAGGATTGCCATTACACATCACGATCATGTTAATCTGGAATGAAAAAGTTTTTAAAAAATCATTGAAAGTTTGAACTCGCCTAGTATAATGGAATATCCTACAATCTTGGTTGAATTTATTAGATGGAAAAATTAATTTATCATTTATACAGTACCTGTAACTCATGAATTAACTTTATTTTGAAAAAATTCCATATTACTAAACAATATCATTATTCATGTCAGGTTGACACCTTGGACACCCCCCCCCCCCCCCCCCCCCCTCTCGATGAATATTGAAACTGTCTCTCACCAACTTACCTCATCTTTGCATATTGCAACCACAGAAAAAGACGACTTCCTTATAGGACAAATAACTCCTAGGACAATCAACCCCTAGGACAATCACCCCTAGGACAATCACCCCCTGGAAGATAATTACCCCTAGGATTATTACCCCTGGATCCACTTTCCGTGGACAAGATACCCCTCTTATTTGTCACGGTAACTTGAGTAAATTTTCTATATTTCTATTTTGTTTGTAGGCGGAGTTGTGTACTCAGAGAGGGGAGGAAAGGTCTTAACCTGCTTATTTACACTATTTGATTTAAATACTATCCGCTTGCAAAAAGACTTTAATAGCTGTGAAGAATTTCCATTGGCGATCATGATCATTTTAATCCGATACAAAGAGTGTTTAAAAACCGTTGACAATTTACTTCTCTCAATTAACTTTGTTGAAATCTCTACAACCTTACTCGAGTTTTAATGATGAACATATTATTTGGATGCATGAAATCAAGATTTCAACTCATTTACATGCAAACCGCAAATTCATCAATTTGACACCTAAAGGTGTTTACATTGCTGTAATCTTGACAACTGCAATGCGAATTTGATTAATAAATGAAATAATTACATCTGACAAAGGGGCCCTATTAAATAGGAGGATCAGGATGTGTCCAAAAGATGTATAAATCCCTTGAATATAATCTCATTTTTCTCTTTACAAGAACAAATAGTCAGTTAAAAAAGTGACCTACACCATTGCCAAACACACATTTGGAGAAAAAAAAAGAATGAAGTTATCTGCCTTATGATATAATTCTGTCACACCAAATCTGCTTGCTCCTGCACACATGCTCTCAACCATCTGATTACTAGTCATGACATTCAGAGTGGAAATTGATAATGACATGGTTGATTAAGAACTCTAGGAAACCACTTTTCCTGTTCTTGAACCCTTCCTTACCTCCGTCCAATTCCTTATACATATCCTTAATCACTTTCCGTAAGTCGTACCTTTTAAGATTTCATATTTCTCGACGGTTTCTTTTTCTCAATAGACTTGATATGAGATGGATATATTCATTACAGGAATTTACATTTAAATAGGTATATGTAGCTGTGGTTTTCAGGGGATATGGGCTTATTTGTCAAGGAAAAGGGTCAATCCTTTCCAGGTTTAGACAGTAAGAAATGTCAAAATTTGTGTGTATTGGCTTTAATAGGATATGATACCTTTTGCAATTACAGTATTGATACACCTCAAATACGGTGCAAGAATACGTTGCAATGTGTGCATTATCTTGAGATAAATCAGATTTACATGTATGGGAACATGAAACGTCACAAAGGGGTGGGTCCGTATCATGCTAATGCCGCTTATTCCTGTTAAATTTTCATGTGTCTAGCTCTAGGTAGTATCTATGATTTCATATATTACCAATTCGTATGGGAGAATATCCATGTTTAATAGAACACTGTGTTTAATGATTGATTAACTTGGTTGACTTGAAAGAATCATTAATCTGGAATGATGAAAAGACATCCTGTTTGAAATTGATATCATATACCAAGACGTGACCATATGCTCTTTATCTGGAAACAGGATATATTTTTAGATATAGTTTTGATTTGATTTGATTTGAAGTGGTTTCATATTGATTTTAGAATTATACATTCAAAATAGCAAATCGAAATTTCCAAAATATAAAAATAACATTGAAATACAATACCTTGAAAGGTGTTTAAATAAAATACAGTAATATGCACAGTAATGCAAATTAGGAATAACATTGACAAAATAATATTAATCATCAAGGAAATGTAAAAGGACAGGGAAATGAAAAGGGCAGATGAGATAAAGCTTGAAATAGAAGAAGAGGGAGAAAAATTCAGAAAATACATGCTTGGATAAACATTGACATTTACAGTAACATTATAATTTCAACCAATGATGACAGATATTAGTCTGCAGAGTCTATCGAATCAAAAGAAACTGTGTACAATGACTTTGAAGGTATTTCCAATTGAATACCCAATCAAGTAAGGCCTGCAGGTTGGATGCATCGTGTTTAATTTTTGTAAATGTTCAAATTTCTATAAATAATAGAGTTTTATCATTCTTAAATCTTAGGAAGAGGTAGACTTGTTGTTTACTATTGAATGCAATATGAACTACAGGCTGGACTTAACATTTTGTAATATATATTTTTGCTTTAGTATCAATGGAATTAAATTTGCATCAAGGTTGACATAATGCGTCAACCAAATTATTCAAGAGCTTTTGAGCCTCCAGTTCGCTGTTCCAAAAAGGAACATTTTAAAACTCTTGTGTATGACTTCAGATAATGAAAACACTGCTCTTGCTGAATCTTCCTTCCATTTCCATGGTAACCGTCATACCATTGGTGATGACAGGTTCTTGGCAGGTCCTTATGATGTGCCCTTGGCATTGTGTGTAGGAGTAAATTGATACCTCAGAGCTGTGACTTGGGAAGTTGGATCTGATGGGTTGGAGGAAGCCCCAGTCCTTGCTTGGACAAAGGAATCTGGGAGAGGTCGAAGTATACTCAGGATATAGCTCTAAATCTGCCTCCATCTCTATGATACCTGATGGTTGGATGGACTGGTTTGTTTTTAAAGGAAGGAACTTATGCCTCAGTCACACCTTTGCGTATTTGGCTTGCGTATTGCAGCATATTTATGGCAAGCCGTTTTAACATTTATTCCTATTCTTGATATCAAGAATTCATTTCTTGATTTTAAGAATTACCATTGCTTTACAAAATTACATTTCTTGATATTAAGAATTCATTTCTTGATATCAAGAAATAGGATTAAATGTTAAAACGGCTTGCATAAATACGTTGCAATATGCAAGCCAAATGCGCAAAGGTGTGACTGAGGCATTAAGGGGAAGGAAGAGAAGCACTATCAAATATCAAGTGCTAATCAGTATAATTGATTTTGCACGAAGTACCGGTACTCGCTAATACATTTGTATCCATCACTTAAAGCCCTATTCAGTATTTCAGACATTTTCAGACATGAAAAGATAAACCGTGTTGAGAATAAAATAACATTATATGAGTAAATGAATAGCAAGTGAGTGTAAGAATAATAACTTTTCACAATGAAGATCCCATCTTTAATTTAGTAAATGTATCAATTTTTGATACCAAGTACACTTGTCCCATCTCATTTGGCATTTTTTTGTTGGCTGGGGGGGGGGGGGGGTGCTTTTTTTTTACTGTGTCATGTCTGAACAAGGCTTCAGTGAACTTTGTACATGATGTTTAATTAATTGACAGAAGAAATAAGGATCTATTCCATATTAAATCACATTTATATGTTAAGAGAATTTGTATTCCTACTCTAATAAATTAATTACAAAAACAAAAAATGGTTTTCAGACCATGGATGCGACCTCATAAATCCGTAAATAGTTTTTAAATGACCTAAAGAACAGCATGAAATATTCCAAGGAGACAATTTCAATCACGTACGGTCATAAGCCAGAAATAACCACTCAGTGGGGGGGAGTCAACAGATTAGGTCAGACATTAGTATACTTGTGACAAATCAATTGATATATATTGTGAACTCTGAATTCATATTCTTATTTCACATACTTCATCGTATAAAGAAACGTCCTGTAACCAAATGGTACATAGTGAGACAGAAGAGACTGGTGAACATCAATTTGGCCTGTATTTTGGCTATGGAGAGGTCCCTCCCCCCCCCCCCCCCCCACCATCCCCACCCCAATAATGAATCATCGCGCACCACAGGGAGCCCAAACTTGTAGAAATTTGAGTGATATCAGACCCTCTGGCTTTTCTTAAGAAATGTTTTGGATGTTTTGGCATTTCTAAAGACCTTACGGCATGAAAAATCAAAGTGCAATCAAAGATTGAATGATTTTATTCCTGCTTGTGATTGATCGTCAAATTCTTATTATTTCTTTTTCGGCAGAATCAAAATCCTTCTCTCACCAATGATTGAGGACATGAATGTATGAAAGGATTCTAATCAGTAGAGTTATCTTAGGTTTCAGGATATAGCAAAATGTTATTTGTATTGAAAGGATCTGAAGTAATGCGCCATAAAATTGTTTTCTCATTTGAATTGTTACAAGACTTGAAGACTATACAGTTAACTTGTTACGTACAAGAGCCAACTGTTATTATTTTAGATTTTTATTATTAAATAGCCTATTACAATTTTGTTCTTGCTAACTGTTGTCTTTATATTTGTTTAAATTTTTACATATTATTGATATATCTTGAATAGTGATCAGCTTTTACTGTGTATTATGAAGTGTTACAGAGCATTTTTGACAAAATATGAGACTTGAAACGATGAAATGGGTGATGTTATTACCTTAATATCTCTGACAGCAGCATTGGGAGTTTGCGCTATTGTGAGAAATATAATTATGTATACTGTTCGAGGGAAAATGTCTGCGTATAGATGACATAATCATATTCTCTGTCTCGGATTATAGTATACACTATTGACATTGAGCGTGACACTTTGTGATAGAAAACTAATCTAGGAATTATTTCAGATCCCCCATACCCGATGCCTTAATCTCATTCATAAGCTGTCAGATTTGTACACAGTCGACATGCTACGTGTACATGTAGTTATACCATACAACAACCGAGAAGAAAAATCCAAAAATCTTAGATATATAGGTTTTTGTATTTATGCAGCAATCCTCTTTTTTCTACAAAAAAGAAATGAATGCAGTTTTGGATGAAGCATTATATTTCTTCCTTTCTTGCAATATTGCTGAATAGCTGAAACTTCAGCGGAAGAGAATTTCTATGCTTTGAAGCATTTCTAAATTTGATGTCAAGAAATAAACATGTAGTCACTCTCTGCATGAGCATCAGAATGGAATTAAATCATATATATATGATATGTGGAGATAATGCCTTTTCTGTCTCTCATTAGTTAAAATGTGAATACCTACCATAAATACTATTGTTCCTTTCTTCTTTTTTATAATTATGTCAAAATCAAGCTATTGTCGCCTATCAGGATGCCTTATTTGTTTTAATATTTGTAATGCATATATACAATTTTCAAACTTAACCTCTGTATGATCATCAATATACAATGTCTGAAGATATACCCTCTTTCACATGTGAATTTACTGGACAAATTTTATTCTGATTACAGTGACTACCGGTATTCTAGAATTGATAAATACTGGACTCTTTTCTTTCTATCACTTAAGGTGCATATGTATGTGTACACATATCAACCATGTCAAAGATATAGGGCTCAACCTACACAAGTTGCAAAGATCATTCTCCAATCATCATTTTAATATAGCATTGTTTATATTCATATATTATATTTATTCTATTTTTTTGTCCATTCTCTTAGGTGAATGCAGTGAACTGTAACACATGCTGGAAGGTATCTCTCTTTATGGAACACAAGGAAAACATTGAGGAAGTATTGAAAGGGGTAAGTATACAAAACTATAACCACAGGACACAGGGGCTAGATTGATTGCTAAATTAACCTTTCCTTTTATTTCCTGTGTTACAAGTAATAAAGTAATATTCAACAGCTGTCCACATGAAATGTAGGTTACATGTGTTTATACTTGATGGTGTTTTAATCCGTGAATTGAAAAAGAACAAAATTTAATAAATTTAATTCAGGAATGAAGAAAAAAAAAGGGGGGGGGGGGGAGACTTCATAGCAATAAATCTTTGTGATTCAGAGCAGAACCAGTGTTAATTGTGTCTGGTGATACAGCTTGTACTCGGGTGATATTTGCTACAGGCATTATTTCATCAGAGATATTAAGTTTTAGGTTATATAGTGCTAGGTCCAGAGGTGAGGTCAAAATAGAAATTCAACTGTGAAGCACTTCATAACGAGCCATGTGGCTTACAGTGGCCTATGAATATAAAGGTAGAGGAAAATGCATTTATTTCATTATATGGGGTTTTATAGAATGAAATGACATTTTTATCATATGGTGACAAAGTATGGTGGAGCTAAAGAGAAGAAACTGACTCTCATGTAGAGTATTCCCTCTATAAAAAAGTTAAGAACGTGTGTGAAAAGAAAAGTAAAGTGCCGAATGTCTGATACTGATAAAAATAGTTGGCTACTGGAAATACTTTACAAGTTCATTTGTGAGAAATCGTGAATCATGTGACAAGAAAACAAGGTTGTGGTGGTTTAGAAGCCTTGGATGAGCAATGAATCCAGGATGAAACTGTTGTGGTTCCCCAGGAAACGCAACCACAGGGATGTTTGCAATGTGCAAGGCATTCCCTAGGAGATGTGACGATAGCCCTTCTTCCAAGAAAACCGTGGAAAGCCAAGAGTGGTCCACTAATTTGATGTCAAGTACTCACTGTGAAGTAGATGGAAACTGTGACCCTGTTTTGTTGTTAATGGGGTCAAAAGATTCACAGGAAATGCCAGTTTTGATATCAATCATAATTAATAGTTGGAGTTAGTGCTGTAATCAAACGTTTAACCGTCCGGTATCCGACCGCCCATGGCGGATTCCGTTTTCAATTGGACGGTTTCGTTTTCCCGTTTTTTTTTTTTTTTTTTTTTGTTTTTTAATTTTTTTTTTTTTTTTTTTTTTTTTAATAATTTTTTTTTTTAATTTTTCGATTTATGCCCCTCCACCTGGCACTATGCCTGGCAATGTCTCCCAGCTCAGTAATCGGTGTGTTGACTCACCACTGGGAAACTAGAACAACACTCCAATTTGTCTGTTATCTTGGTTTGAAAGTAATCTTTGTAATAGATCTCAATATGTAGTTTATAATAATAATTCATCCAATTTTTACACATGGTGTACCACAAGTTTCTATCCTAGGTCCTTTACTGTTTTTTAATTTACATTAATGATCTTACACATTCTTCTAAAAACGACATTGTTACTATTATTTGTGACAAGTTCACAAGCACAAATCGGCGCCTTCAACTGCACCTCGCAGTTAAATGAAAATCCTTCCCGTTTTTTCACACGGACCTGGCTTGCCGGTAAAAAAAAAAAAAAAAAAAAAAAAAAAAAAAAGATTTTTTTTTTTTTAATCGTTTAACCGAAAACCGTCCGGTTTTGACTGGCGGTTAAACGGAATTGGAGATATCCGTGATGTTACAGCACTAGTTGGAGTGACAAGGTACATAACATAAATAATTAATTTTTAGAGACAAATCATATAGAGGTTTATGTACTAACGTATTGTTCCATTTTTAATTGTTTAAAAACAAAAATTAGAATAACACACCCTCTCCCTAACAGTCATGAAAGCCCACCCTTCATATCAACAGTGTAAAGAGAAACGTGAACAGTGATTTCATCAGCCATCATGAATTTAGAAGTGAAATCTGAAAGTAATTATTGAGATTGAATTAAAACTTCTTAGAAGTTTGTCTAATTTGTTAAATAAATCTTCCAACTATTACCTTAACAGGAAGATAACGTATCCTGTAAGTAGTTCTATGAGAGGCTGTTTACATTTCAACATCATGAAATAGAGATATGATACACAAAAATGAGATTCTGCATGATGAAGACATACAATAATTTGCACACTCCTCAACTCCTCCCCCTCTTCCCATGAAGGACTCTGGATGTATCAAGGGGTTGCGTAGCGGATTCCGCACCCCTCCCGTAGAGCCTAGAGGATATTTAAGGTATGATGAGGGCGGGGGACAGGAAGAACATGTTTGTTGTTGTTGATTATGTTGCCATGTCACAGAGAGGAGCACATGAATGTGCCTCATGAGACGTAGACCTCAGTTCAAGGTACTCCTAATGATTGATAGCTTGTCACAAAATATTTGGGTACTTGCCCACTATTAAGCAGGTAAACATTAATGTGGCAACACAATATCTGAAACACCTACACATACTTACCTGTTACTTTACTTCTGACAGAAACTATCCATACAATAATTTACATGAACCACCCTGTCAACTTGGTGCTTCAGACGCACAATTATTACTCTGAGTGTAGCCAGGCTACTGGTAAAAGAGCTCTCAGCATTAAAGTGACTCGGTAACATTGTCTCAGAATCTGAAACAAAAATCCTGGATTTAGCTCATGCCGCAATAATAATTATAAACCTTTAGGTCAGTCAGGAGCCGATTACCTGTCTGATTATCAAGATATTGATGATTGGAAATCAAAATCAAATTTTCTGTTTTCCTAACTGTTTTTATAACATTACAGTCTATTGGGGAAAACGAGTATGTAACCAGTCACCCAAAGATTTTTTACTCTTTTGAGGTACTTCATGACCATTTTGAAGCGCAATTTTTAGGGCTTCAATATTACACCATATCACAGACACTGATTTACACATAGGGCTATGCATCTCAGATTTAACATTGTTAAAAAAATGCCTTTAAAGTAGTTAATTTTTACCAGGTAGTCATTTAAGAGCCTGGGTGGAGAATGCCAAATGTAGATTAATGTCTTTCCAAAGCATTTTGTGCCATGCCGGGTTGATAACATTCAGGTTGCAAGTATGCATTGGCATATTCATTAACCCTTGTTGGTACACTTGTCACAGAGACTTTTCTCTTTGTATCTTTTCTTCTTCTGAAGTCTATTAAGCTTTATAGTATTATTATGAAGCTGTTATGCACTGGTGATAATACTTGATGCCTAATTATATTACATTGATTTTGTGGAAATGCATTTCTATCTTGTGGATAAAAATCTAAAAGTCTTCTTTCACAACCTCCATATATGTCATTGTTCTTCCTCCCTTTATGTCAAATATTGTTTTTTCTTGCTTCTCTTGCTAGACTAATTTTGTATCGTGTCATTTCAGACATTTAGTACCATACTATAGTACCTTTATTTAAAGGTAATACAAAGTTTTGGTATGGGGTAATGAATTTGGTTCAAATTAACATTTTGGAAGCATATGCGATCCTAAAATATTCAGTGATCGTTGTCGCGGTTGAAATTGAGTTTAGAGTTATGAAATTGTAAATAATAAACTCTTTATGTTGTATAGCTCCCTCTTAAGGTCAATATATTAATTAAGCTATAAAACAATGTTTCTTGACTAAAATAGACCGATTGGCCATTCCCTTCTGAAAAGTATGTATCACAACTACATATTCTGGAATTTTCATGGTCGCAGCTACCATTGTATGGCCGTAGGCGCTATTTGAAATTCATCAAAATTTACCGGGAGCACCGGTAAATTTTTATATTCCATTTCTCTCGAAAGCAGAAGTGTTTTAGGGGCTAAATTTTCTAGTGCTTATAATAAATCTACAGGGGCATCCAAATATATCAAAATTGTGAAGAATCACTATCCAGCCAATTTTCAATATTTCCCCAAACTTTGTATTACCTTTAAAGTAGTATGAGATTGAGTTACTACTTAGATGGGCTTGCTGATGTAGGTTTTGACTAGAGTAAATAGGGATGCCACTTGGAAGGGATAAATCTTTAATTTGTTTTTCTTTATGATATGCCTTGCTTTCCATCTGTTATTTATCCTGCGTTTTGTCCCTAGCTTCCACCCTCCTTCCTCTATTATTCCTCTCTCCTGCTCCTTATAGTCCTCTTCCAATCACTCTCTCTTTCTGTCTTTCTCTCTTTCACACTTTCTCTCTCTTTCATTCTCTCTTCCTTTCTTTCTCTCACACTCTCTTTCTCATTCCTTTACAATGTTATTTTCTGACCATAGAACTATATATAGATGGTGATGGATACTTGTTTTTTATCTCCAAATTGTCCCCTGGAAGAGGTTCTTTTCTCAGTGAATTTAGGCTTGTTATGATATCTTTCACCATCCAAAGTTCTTATGTTTTTGCCCAAGATACAATCCTCCTCTTAAAACATAGGTTCAAGGTAGACAGGATGCTGCATAGCCTGGAGGAGGGGGCTGGCCGCCAATTAACTCAATTTCCTCAAACACACTGCTTCTCTATTTACAAGGTGCAAATGATACCCCCAATCATGCCCATCTGACCTCATCGTAAATAGGTACTGATAAACCATGTGCAAACATCCATGTAAATTTTTTTTTTTTTTTTTTTTTGATAGACGGGGAGGGAGGGGGGGGGGGGGGAATATTTTTTTAACGCCTATTAATTAATCTTGAGAGGTTACGAGAATTCTTAATAAAAATCTAGTGTGAAAATAAGCAGGGACTGGGTGTTAATTCCCTGTTTCAGAGAAGAGCTCCAAATCACTGAATGTGATATATTTCAAACATTCCTTAGAAATACAATGCTATTATTTTCCCTTAAAAGAAATCTCACAACTGAAAACAAGGCCTATAAAGTTTGTTTCTAATTATAGAGCGAATTAATATTATCAAGTCAGAAATATAAAGAGTTCAAGTTAAGAATTCTTCTGCAAGAAGGGTGCAAGAAGAAGATCTTTAGCTTTAAGATACTCCTGCATGTTTACATGAAATTTTGGTTTCATTTCCAAATTCGTAGAAAAAGAAACAAAAAATAAAAAGAAAGGTCATTGTAATAACCCTGTCTAAAAGGACAGAGATCCACACAAACTTTTAGGTACACATGGATAATAATGTTGTGCAGGCGTGAGTTGAAGGGCATGTTTACATCCTGTGTTCTGTTCGATGTTTTCATTGAAGCATTGTCGGAGGAACTTCCAGAAATAGTTAACGATCGATCAAGAGGAAGGAAGAGAGAAAGGGGACCTGGCTAAAGTGTCAGTGATGATAGCCCAATGTCCTGTTCTTTACCAAGTGCTTGCGGTCTATAATCATGCCCAGACATGTGCTCATGTTCGCTGATAAAATTGGACCAGAGTACTTTTTTTCAAAAGGAAACTGTCATTTTCAGGGTGTTACGGAAATGCTATTGCACACTTAGAACCATGCAGGGCTCTGTTTCATAAAATTGTTATCAATATTAAATTACAATAACTGTTATAAGCTACTGAAATTGTGGCATTAGATTGGATGTCAGCAATATTGTCATAGAAATTTAGCATTTGTTTATTGATAACAAGTTTTATGAAACATGCAGGAACCAGAAGGGTGTTGACTCTGTTTAAAAAGATAGAACTTAAATGCCTTTGTGCTTAACAATAGATGAATTACAGAAATGGGAATAACCAAATAATTTAATTTTGTGCACTCTGCTTTGCTCTATTAAATGTACCAGTATGCATATTGATATTGCTCTGGGTGAATAGTCATGTATATTGTAGGTCCCTTGTACCTTTGAGAAAATGACTGAAATTCATAAATTCAATGACTCTATTGATGAAGTCAAGTGTCTACAATATTATTTCATGGGCTTACTATGGAGTGAATGTATTCATCTTTGATTTCCAAATATCAAATGCGTAGGTATTTCTGAACTAAGCCTCAATGTACCAAATTAACATAAAAATAATATATTGATATGATATATTTGTAGTCCATTCTCAGAATCATTTGTGCAATAATGATTATTTCTCGTTTAGGAGGATCTCACAAAAATTTTACTTGTTTCTTTCCTTTTTATTTAAAAAATATGAGGTGTTCATTCAATATAAGAGGAATTCATTGAACATCACTTCGGTTGTTATATCTGCATCCGATTTTCACTCTTGAATGTCTTCTCTAATTGAAATATATTGATCGATTACCTGATAAGATGGTCTAAAGGGGAACCCCCTACCACGTTGTCAACTGACAGTGCTGGTGGGAGCTCATTATTAAACCATTGCTTACTGAAATCGGGTGGCCCATGTATTAAGCCTATGGCATTGAAAGAATTCAGTAGTCAACGTAAGAATATTTGTGTACCTTAATGAAGCCAGTCTGTTTAATTTGCACTTCATTTCCTTGGCTATATGAAGGAAATACCAGCTACTATTTATAGCAGATGGCACAGTGCAGTACATCTTGCTGTCTGTACAGTAGGTATATGGAATCTTAATTGAATCTTCTATAGCACGATGACATATGCAGTGTAGTGATCGCTTTGTTGACATGATTTTTACTGCTCAGTCCTGAAGCTGATGTACATGTAGTAGTGTATTACACAAATTATTTGCTATCTTAAATACCCTCTAAATGATAACACTGATTTGCAATTGCATGCTAGAAAGTTCGTTTTCCAATGGCAACTGCAACGATTATGTTGGCCAATTACATGTACGTGTAGCAAAGCATTTTAAACGTTTTATAACAGTATATATATCATAAATCCATTTGCCATTTTTAGTCCCCTGTACCTGATAGATCTGATTCCATGCTTGGTTGTTGGTTTGCCAATAGCAATTGTAAGGATTATGTCTCCAACTAGCAGAGCATTTATAAATGTTTACTTGTTTCTTGCAAATCTTAGAGAAAGAAGGATATTACTAAGTTATGTAAAACTCAAGGGTCCAGTTAAGCAAGGTCTAATCAACATTTCATCTGTTGAGAGCTGGAGGGGTGTTCAAGTGCCATTCTAGGGTCTTAGCAAATGATTTTGTATCATTGTAATCATGGATCCTACATGGTGTAATAACTGTAATCATGAATGCCAGTGATTTCATGAAGCCACCCAGGCTGTCTCTCTTCTACTAACAAATTGAACCAGGGTATATGTGTATTCAGCCTTCACTGTAATAATCAATATATTTGGCCTTGTGGGATAGGTTATATGAAGTCTAAGCAAATATTATGATGGTAGGAATATGGCAGCCTTTGAAGTGCTGTGGGAATTATGCCAATGCTGTCAATGTTCATTCAGATTGTTGTAATATTTGCTATTACCCCATCCACCGACACTTTGCTTGAGAAAAAAATAGCTACATGTACAGCAGCCTTATTGCAGATAATTAATGCTACTGATGTAAAAAAAAATACCATAGAACAACATTTAAGGTTTGGCAGATATATTTTGCTCATTCCTAGACTTAAGTAGCATAAGAAGTTTTGACTAACTGCAATTTTCATGAGAATAGAAGAATTGGTTGTGAAGGTATAGATTCATAATTCATCCCTTTGGAGCCAGAAGGGTTTCAACTCAGTATAAAATGATATGAGTTAATGTTCGTCAGGCTCCAAGCAGATGATACATGCATCATGATTGTTTGTGTTTAGTTGATACAACTAGAAAAAAGATCTTGTTGATTGCTTCCTGTTTATATTTCATCCAACTTACAGATCAGCTCTCAAAACAATAAGTATTAAGAAAACATGATTTCTTCATCATCATTTACCAACTGCCAAATCAACCATTGCAGAGATATTTTTGGCATATAATTCTGCTAAATAAATGAAGTAGTCGAGAGGTAATCCATTGTTCACATAATGTTGTGGTTGCCCAAATTAAGTCATTGACGTCAAAGAGGGTGTGATTTATTCAGCAGGTTGAACATGTAGGTGTTGATAAGCTAAGCTCGGGGAATCAAATAGATGTGTCTTGTTTCTATTTTCTATTTATAAATGCAGTTTATAAGAGATGAAAATGGCATTTCTTAAATGACAGCATGTGTTCAATTTGAGATGTAATGTTGTGGCAAATACATGCATAAAACATGATTTTATATTTCATGCGTGTGAAAGCAATTTGTCTGGTGTATTTTTTAGAGCTAGCCCGCTTACAGAGAGATAAAGAGAGATGGAATGAGAAGGGGAGAGAGGGGAGAAAGAGAAAGGGGGAGGAAGAAATATGGAGAAAGAAATATGGAGAAAGACACAGAGAGAGAAAGTGAGAACTTTTTTTCAGATGAAAGAAAGCTTGAGTATGTATTTCATTACGTAAAAGATTTTAAAGTTTATAAGCCAATATTTTTTATGGCCGTTGTTTTTCAAAATGCCTAAAATGTATATATATGATTATAATCATTTTTGTTTTCATTTGTTTCTTTGTAATTCCTTCCAGGGTGATGTTGTAAGGTTGTTCCACGCAGAGCAAGAGAAGTTTCTAACCTGTGATGAGTACAAGAAGAAGAGCTATGTCTTTCTCAGAACCACTGGCCGAGCTTCAGCAACGGCAGCTACCAGCTCCAAGGCATTATGGGAAGTTGAGGTAAGATTTCCTATTTTCAGGCCATTTTTAATTTTTTTTTATCCCCTAAGCCTTGTACTGCTTTCATTTGGAGCTACAATTAAATGAATCTTGTTGATTATGTTAATCATTTATTGTACAAGCTGATAATTTTGCGTTCAGGTATTTATGTGAATGACCAGGACAGAGATACTTCAACGAGTTCCTGTTTTTGTGATCATTAGCTCATGCTACTCCTCTTCGCAGATGTAAAGCTTGCTCAATTTGTTATGATGTTGAAAATATGTAATACTTAGAAATATACCCCTGAGAAACTAATGGCTAACCCTATTTAGTGAGAGAGAGAAGATGGATGTGCAAGTATCCGGAATGCATGTTTATGTGTGTAAGCTTTTAATAAATGCATTTGCAGCTTCAGGAGTGAATTGCGGTTAAATCAATATTTGATTTCTGATGGCAAACAAGATTGTTTAATTTACATTAGGGATTGAATGGCTATAAACAGGTACTGTATTTCATTGATTGGATTATTAGATGTCAAAATAAAATCTAGTGTTAGATTAATTGTCATAATACAACCTAAATTTTTCTCACACACTGAATTTAAACACGATGCGTTGGGATACATGCATGCAGTTATCTTGTAGCTCCATCTTTTGGTAGATGCAGTCATAGTTAGAATAATTGAATATATACATTTTCATTGAGCACTCTAGTTTAAATTGAGCTGTTCTGGATTTTTGACTCTGCTTTTCTTTGTATCATATCATATCAATTTTGTTCTTCAAATGGAATCCGGCTTTGTGCATACTTTAGTAGCATTCTTATCCTTATCATTGTTTTCATGAATTACAATACTTGTGGGTATGACCTTTTTAGATGTGTTATTACCATTATTTTTATTACTATAAACATAATTTATGTACACAAGATTATTATTTTTTCAACCAATGATCTAGTAGTATTTGCCACACAATGTCACACAGCATGATGCCATGAAGAATACTGGCAGAGGGAATACAGTGTCCAATAGTTCAAGGAAGATAATTGCAACTCTCTGTCATCATCACGATGCCACAAGCTTGCGACTGATTTCAATCATACGTCCAATCCCTGTGTGGTTTAGTTCTATTTATAGGTTACACTAATAACTGATGGAGGCAGATAGTCTGTATTAGAAACATGAAGTATGGTACCCATATATTCAATGTATATTTAAAGAGCATGTATCATGTAGGTCACCAAAAATTGAAATCGCACTTTATAACAATTAATATGTATCCAGCTATCCATGCACAGAGACCATAAAACTGATGCATAAATTACCATAATGTATAAGTTTCAACAATTTTCTCATTCCTATGTCCTACATGTCAAACTAGGCCAATGGTAATAATGCAATCTTCTTCTGCTGTATGTGATTGTTCTCATACATTGTAATTCTAATTCCCCCCTCCCCCTGATCATTCTGCTTCCACACGTGCCAACTTTCTATGATGTTTATTCCCCCCCGGTTTTGTACGCTTACTTGTAGATGGTTTCTCAAACTTGCAGGCATTCCTAAGTGTACTTTTATTAAATTTCTCCTAATATCACATTTGTATTAAGAAATATTTACCAAACAAACAAAAAATTACACCCTCTCGACAAGTTTTTACCACCATTTGGGCCTTTTTGAGATATGAAGCGGTAAACTGCTGCTTCTAAAAAAATGATGACTTAAAGTGTACTACACGTATCTGTTCACATTTATGTATTTATAGACCATGGGCCAAGGGCCATAATTCTTTACTATCGTGACCCACCTCTGGTAACTACCCAATTTTTTTGTATGAGTGGAGATAAAAATTCATAGAATAAGAATTCGTAACTCGGCAAAGCCGAAAGTTGCACACTAATTAGTATTCATAATTAATCGAAATTAGGCATATCAACAGCGCCCTCTACGTCAATAACATGAAAACCCTGTATAAACGTATGGGGGGAAAAGGTAAATGACTACTGCAAATTTGTGATAAATATATTTTTGGAAAAATAGCAATAATAGGCCTAATAATAATAATAATAATAATAATAATGATAAAAATAATAATAATAATGATAATAATAGTAATGATAATAAACATTATCAACAAAACAACAATAATAATAATAATAATGAAAAATAATAATAATACTAATAATGATAATAATATTAATGATAATAATAATAATAATAATAATCATCATCATCATCATCATGCTTTCCATTGTTTCACTGGATGCGACTCTGTAAAAGCACTTTCCATGGCAGGTCCAAAGCTAGACCATATAAGTTGATGGTTGAAGTCACATTCCAGCAGCTATAGGTAGCTCATTAACAGTAGAGGAGGATGTTTTCTCTGGACTGCAGAGTTTTGTTTGCCAGTTGTATGAACAAGAGTGTGACAGTGTCAATAAGGTACAATATGTACCCATGTTGATTATTAAAGTCAAAAGCATGTCTCCCACCAACAAAGGAGAGCTAATTATCAGGCCGCAGTACAAGGATGTTGTCTAGAGCAGACCCCTGACATTCCAGGTCATGGTTGGAAAGTGGAAAATGGAGGAACAGATGTTGTCTGTGGAGAGCAACCCCTTGCCCCTAGCAGTTTACTAAAACTAACCCACTGCATTTGCAAGAAGACAAACTGCAAAGTCCCAAGTGGGAAAACCAAGGGAAGATGCTCTTGCAGGCAGCATAATGTGCCATGCACCGATCTGTGCAAGTGAACTGATTGTGAAAATCCAGTTGATGGCACATCCTTAGATGAAAACACAGACACTGAGGATGAAGACGTGTAGTATTCATCTTGTTAGCGCAATAGGTTGTATTCAATTTATGTGCATCTTTGTGTCTCATTTGATTTGACTTTTTTTTAGACAGCAATCATATTAATTTGAGACAACAAACCAGAAGAAGTATATCAGAATATCATATTAATATTACAAATCATTGAAGAATAGTGTCTAAAAAATAAAAAATATAAAAGGGCTTGTACACTGTACTTATATTTATATGCAACTAGGTGTCTTGACAGGAAATGTATTGCACATGGAAGGACATTTCTTCCAGGCGCGGATCCAGGGGGGGGGAGCCGAGCGGGCCTTGGCCCCCCCCCCCCCCCCCCCCCCCCCCCCCCCGCAAAAAAAAAAAAAAAAAAAAAAGAGAGAGAAGAAAGGAAAAGAAGGGAAAGGGAAAGAGGAGAAAAGGGAAAGAAAGAAGAGGAAGAAAAAAAGAAAAGGGGGAAGAAGGAGATCGGGGGGCCGAAAGGGCCATGCCTCCCAGGCTGTTGACCCATCCCCCCCCCCCCCAATCAAAAAAAAAAAAAAAAAAAAAAAAAGAGAGAGAAGAAAGGAAAAGAAGGGAAAGGGAAAGAGGAGAAAAGGGAAAGAAAGAAGAGGAAGAAAAAAAGAAAAGGGGGAAGAAGGAGATCGGGGGGCCGAAAGGGCCATGCCTCCCAGGCTGTTGACCCATCCCCCCCCCCAATCAAAAAAATAAGAGAGAAGGAAGGAAAGGGAAAGAAATGACATAATTTTCCAGATTTTTCCTCACTTTTTAGTAAATACGTTTGTATGTGTTTGTTGGAGAATGACAAATTACTAAATTTACAGGCAAGAAATATGATTCTTGAGATTCCTACATGACAGGCCCGAGGTGGGGCGGGGATTGGAGCCTCGAGCTCCCTCCCCCCACCACTTTTTTGAAAAAGTATATTAAAGAGAAATAAAATAGAATGAGAGCAAGAAAGAAAGAATAGTTAACTGCCAGTGTAAACAAATAATGAGCATCTTAATATGCTCATCTGACCGTGATTAAATGCCTAAAACCCCTAAGCTCCCGGGGCCTCTACCCCTGGATTCCACCTAGGACCCTACGACGGGCCCTTAGATGCTCATCTGACGGTAATTTAATGCCTAAAACCCCCCAAATCGGAAGAGGACGTAGGAAGAAAAAGGAGCAGACAAAGAACACCTTTGAAAAAAGGATTAAGAGTATAGAGAACGGAACAACGCATCGTCTTCTTTCTCTAATATTTTAATGAAACGTCAAAGCTTCGCTCAGGAGGGGAGGGGGGGGAATGAATTCAGACAAGGATTAAGAATCGAGAACGGTACAGCGAATCGTCTTCTTTCTCTCATAATTTTGTGAAACGTCAAAGCTTCCGCGCGAAGCGCGGGAGTGGGGAACCTGAATTCTGACGAGGATTCAGAGGCGAGAACGGTTATACGAATCTTTAATGATTTAATGAAACGTAAAAGCTTCCGCGCTTCGCGCGGGATGGAGGGGAAACTAAATTCCGACGAGGATTATTTTCGAGAACGGTACAACAAATCGTCTTCTTTCTCTAATGATTTAATGAAAATTAAAAACTTCCGCGCTTCGCGCGGCAGGGGGGAACCTGAATTCAGACGAGGATTAAGAGTCGAGAACTGTACAGCCAATCGTCTTCTTTCTCTCATAACATTATGAAACTTAAAGCTTCCGCGCTTCGCGCGGTAAGGGGGGGGGGGGGACCTGAAATCGGACAAGGTTTAAGAGTCGAGAACTGTACAACAAATCGTCTTCTTTCGAATGATTTATTGAAACGTAAAGGCTTCCGCGCTTGTCGCGGGAAGGGGGGGGGAACTGAATTCAGACGAGGATTAAGAGTCGAGAACTGTACAGCCAATCGTCTTCTTTCTCTCATAATCTTATGAAACTTAAAAGCTTCCGCGCTTTGCGCGGGAAGGGGGGGGGGGACTTGAATTCGGACAAGGATTAAGAGTCGAGAACTGTACAACGAATCGTCTTCTTTCGAATGATTTAATGAAGCGTAAAAGCTTCCGCGCTTGTCGCGGGAAGGGGGGGGGGAACCTGAATTCAGACGAGGATTAAGAGTCGAGAACTGTACAGCCAATCGTCTTCTTTCTCTCATAACATTATGAAACTTAAAGGCTTCCGCGCTTCGCGCGGGAAGGGGGGGGACCTGAATTCGGACAAGGATTAAGAGTCGAGAACTGTACAACGAATCGTCTTCTTTCGAATGATTTAATGAAACGTAAAAGCTACCGCGCTTGTCGCGGGAAGGGGGGGGACCTGAATTCGGACGAGGATTAAGATTCGAGAACGGTACAACGAATCGTGTTCTCTCTCTATAATGATTTAATGAAACGTAAAAGCTTCCGCGCTTTGCGCGAGAGGGGGGGAACCTGAATTCAGACGAGGATTAAGAGTCGAGAACTGTACAGCCAATCGTCTTCTTTCTCTCATAATCTTATGAAACTTAAAAGTTTCCGCGCTTCGCGCGGGAAGGGGGGGGGACCTGAATTCGGACGAGGATTTAGAGTCGAGAACTGCATGTAAAACGAATCGTCTTCTTTCGAATGATTTAATGAAACGTAAAAGCTTCCGCGCTTCGCGCGGGAGGGGGGGGGTACTAAATTCAGACGAGGATTAAGAGTCGAGAACGGTACAACGAATCGTGTTCTTTCTCTAATGATTTAATGAAACGTATAAGCCTCCGCTCAAAGCGCGGGAGGGGGGGGGGACCTGAATTCAGACGAGGATTCAGAGGCGAGAACGGTAATACGAATCTGTAATGATTTAATGTTACCTTCCGCGCTTCGCGCGGGATGTAGGGAGAACTAAATTCCGACGAGGATTATTTTCGAGAACGGTATAACGAATCGTCTTCTTTCTCTAATGATTTAATGAATCGTGAAAGCTTCCACGCTTCGCGCGGAAGGGGGAAAACTGATTTCAAGTTCAGTTTCAAGTTCAGTTTAT